>NW_010580230.1:466393-500261 GCF_000705375.1 Tinamus guttatus
ATTTTACTCTGGTTTCTTTGTCCTCAGCGCTCTTATATCTACCCACTGGGGATTGGTTTGAAGGTTCATTGTAAGTAGTGAAGAGGCATCTTTGAGAGCTGTTAGCCTGACTTTAAAGCATGGCATAGTAAGAGACAAGGATGCTTTGTATGGCAACATGGGAAGGGAAGGGACATTTCCGTGACAAAGTTCTAAGATTTATAGACCCCTTTGTCCAACTCTGTGCTTTGCAAGCCTGTTTGTATGATGGAGAGCCACTTTTGTCAGCTCAGCCCCGTGAAAGTCCTCAGCTCTTACTCCTTTTGGCCTGGAATGCCTAAAACTTCCCGTATGCCTGCAAAATGCCTGCCCTGGCCTTGCAGGAGTGAAGTGCCTGGGAGAAGAGGAGGTCTCAAGTACTCTCAAGTCTCTCCCCTCCAGTCACATCCAAACCCCATCATATCTGAAAAGTGTTTTTTCTTTGCTCCTTATTTACTTACTTATCAGATTCAGCATTTCTCACCTCCAGCCTTGGTGCAGGCTCCCAGCAGGTTGACGACATTCAGATGATGTCCTATATGGATGAGGATCTTCAGCTCGGACATTAAAGCCTTGCACTCATTAGTAGTTGCACATTCTGCTTAAGATAAACAGGGCAAAAACATATTTACACAACAGGATATTTTTAACAGGACACAGCGAGATCCTGTTTATGCTTGAAAATGAAACCCACCCAGGTTACTTGCAGTATCTCTGCCTTTCAGACTCCTAAGTGGATAAGAATTCATCCGCTTCACTGTCTGCTGTTGACCTTTATGAAGTGAAATAACACTTTATCTTTTGAGTGACTCTTCCTTTCTCTAGCATGGGTTACCGAGGGTTACTGTGCCGTAGCAGAACCCCCCTAGATCAGATACCAGACAGCCTTTGCAAGGACTGGATTTTGCAAGCTTGGCAAAGGAGCAAACAACCACCCAAGCAACAAGAACGGGAAAACTATGCTCCTCCTTTTTAAGCGCTGTGTGGTTGAGCAGTACCTCTTTGCAGCACCTCAGTCTAGTTTTCCACAATACAGAGCAACTCTGCACTGCGGGTGATGGAGGAGCCCAACGCAGCTGCAAGACGGGTCCCAAAACACACTGCAGATCGTGCAGCAGGATGTGTCCTGGGAGAACGTTACTAAATCTCCATTAGGTGAGATCTCAGCAACTGAAGAAATACACTTCCCAGCAAAGCAGGGGAATATTTGCTTGTGAACCATTACCTCAGCACTTAACAGAGCATTGGTTAGCCAGTTCTAAGGTATTTAATTCTCTTTTGCTACCAAAGTGAAGGCATCACCAGGCCAGAATGGAAAGGAATATTGGGATTACATAGACGTTCCTTCCTAGTTCATCCCAGTCCCTGTGTAATATGTAGTTCAGATGCTGGCTTGCTTCCACTAACATTTTTACAAAACTTTCATGATCAAACTGAATTTTAATAAAAGGGACTGTGACCTGTTTGCACAGTATATCATCCATGTATCATGTCAAATTTAAAAATGAAGAAACAGTTACAAAATAAACCGTTCGGTGTGACAAACTTAACCTCTTTATCGGTTGGCAGAATTCTACATAAACAAATTTTCCACCAACTTATGTGTCATGAAGAAGGGGCTATTCCAAGGCCAAGATTTCTTCAGTCAGCAGGTTCTGTACAGGGGCGTAGCGCTGCTGCCTTCAGTGGCATTGCTTCTGATTTATCCTGGCGTGAGCTGGGACACATGCCGAGTAAAATCCAAACACAACAGCCTCTGAAAGGCTCTAGATAATCTAGTGCATTAAGATAGAGCCTTCAACTCAGGACAGATACCAAGATACTTCTTGGAAATGACAAATATGCTGGAATTACAGTAATGCAGCCATCTCCAGAGTCTCCAGAGCTTTTCATGTTTTTTGTTTGTTTGATTTTTTCTTCTTCTGAATGGATTGACTCACACTAGAGGATATTCAGAAAAATGCTGATTTATGGACATGTTAGCTGGGGAAGGCCAAGTTAGAGCAGGAGGCTGCTGTGTCTACTGGGGGAGAAAGGCATAAAATTACATGGAGGAATTGTCAGAACTTATGGAGTATGTGCAGGTAGGGTGGATTTGCCATGAGGGTCAGCTGACAAACACAGCTTGGGAGTAAATGAAAACCTGGAGTTATTCAGGGCAGTGAATTTTTGATGGAGAGGGAAGTGTGAATGGATGAGGGGCTGCAGGGTCTTTCAGGGCAGGATCTGGAGATGGGCATGGGAGTGGAACAAACAACGGCAGGGCAGCAGGTGACCTAAAGATCTCTTTAGTGATGCAGAGAAGGGAGAGCAGGAGCAGAGGAGGCCCAGAAAGGCAACAAACCAATGGATTTTGGCATTTGAAAGAAATGGGAGGTAGCAGAGCAGCAGGGGCAGCAGCTGGCAACAGAAGCCAAATACTGTGATATAAGAGAAGTTCCTGAATTATGGCATTGCAGGGGTTAATACATCGTGCAGCAGCAATGCAGAGCAGTTTGGACTATGGAAAGACATCCAGTTTATACCTTAGACCAAATCCAAAGTGAACAGCTAAAAACCTGCAACTCAAGCAGTCAGTGTTCTGGCTGATGTATTTATTCATAAGCTGTCTGCAAAGTCTTTGCATGTAAATGTAATATGAAAGAATAGTCTCTGAGTTCACCCTTTCCCCACCACTGAATAGCAACAGCATTCCTTAATTTCAATAACTGCAAGCAAGTTGTCCCTAATGCACTCCCTCAGCACTGCTTTTCTGCAGCCCCTTGAAGTGTTCTACATCTGGAAGGGTTGTGATCGAAGCCTTAGATCCAATTTCAGCCTATCTGATGTAATTACATTCTGTAATCTGCTTCCCTCCTAACCCTGCGGACCTGGAAGCTGCCATTCTCCTCCTCTAGGAATACAAGACTTAATCAGCAGCACAGCACGGAGCCCGCTTGTCGTTTCCTACGCATTAGCATCCACTGTGTAACGACTAATTGCTCCCATATGGCAAACCCACTCCCTCCTGAACACAATGAACTTGGGACTGGCTTGGAGCTGAGAACTGAAAACCTTCTTGCCAACAGGTTCCCTGAGGAGTCTTCTGAATCTCAGAGGGATATGTACCTTTAAGCATTTTAACAGCAACTGTTTTGCAGGTTGAAGATTTATCAATGCCAAAAGCAGACGCTTCCACCACCTTCCCAAAAGCACCGTGACCCAGTGTTTTACCTAGAGAAGCAAGAGTCAAGAATGAGCCGAGGGGGACTTATGACAGTCTGCATCAGATAGGAGGGGAACGTGCATTCTCAGCTATGCAAGAAACACAAGACCCAAAGCCCGGGCACAGCACAGACCGAGAGTCAACAGCAGCCTGTATCACATATTGCAGCATATGTATATGAACCCTAGGGTTTATATCCATATGACTTTAATGCAATACAGAATGTGACAGAACAGAGTAGAATAAATAAATTTGCATTCAGTTGGAGGCAGGGTTGAATATATATCAATGACTTGACAAATATATATACCAAAAACTAAAAACATTACGTATAAATATCCCTAAGCCTAGAAAAATTAGAGTTCACATTGAACATGGAATTGTGGAATCCTGATCTATCATGACTCACAATCATGGAGAGAGCCTGGACCTTTAACCCTTCAGTTATTGACATTTATTTGGCAAAAAAAAATCTTTATTAAATGGAATTTAAGCTGATAATCTTTCTTATTTTCCTTTTCACTTGAATTTTCCAGCCTGTATTACCTAGTAAGCTCTCAGGGCTCTGAGACAGAACGCAGCAGGCCACAGTGGGCATCACTGTCTGCAATTCTGGTCCTGCCACTTTGTCCGTGACTCATCATCTTCCCAGGCATTTTCATTTTTGTCTTACTTTCTCCTTTCTCCACCTTACCCAGCTCAAGCACCATGAGCAGACACGAGCACACTTATACTTGGTGTGTGCATTGGTGCATGCAGTTGCTGCTGGTTCCCAGTGTACATACAGTCTATTTTGTACATATCTGTGCTCCATCATCCTTTGTGCTGACCTACTAAATGAAATTTGGTTCTTTTTTGAAAGAAGACTTTTGTAAAAATGACTGCTCATTTTTCCTGACCTTTCTTTACATCTCAAAGCCAAGTTGAAATGATCGATAAAGAACTGAATAGTTAACGACTTGATGAGTTTCTTCCAAAGAAAACTCACTAAACGTCTTGCTGTTTAACATTCATCTCCATTCCCCCTTGTCCTCGGTGGGAGTGAAACAAAGCTCTTGACAGGGCAGGTACCTGCCACACTGCTGTCTTCCCTGCCAAGAGCTTGGTGTCACTTCTTCAAGGGCAAGAAGAGGCAGGGACTGTTTTGAGAGATGGCAGCTTTGCTTTTCTTACCAAATCTCCAGCTCAGCCCCCAACAAGGATAATCTGGAATTCTCTGCCTCATCACCAATTCATCCCCAAGGCCGGGACTTCACTGGCATTATATGGTAGGTTGTTCCTCGGATTATACAACCAGTGCAGGGAAACTGAGGACCATCAGAAATCATCATTCTCTGCAACAGCAATGCCCAACCACTCACCCAGCCGCAGTCTGTCTCTTGGGAACTCCCATTTGCTGCTGTCGTAGGGAAGGCGGTCGCACTGCTCATCAAGAGGCATTTCCTCTGGATCCATTATAATTGACAGGTATCCCGTTTTAATGTCCGTGGCATCAGGCTAAAAGCAGGGTGTAGAGAATTAATTCACAATATTTACCCCACAACTCTAGTGGGAGTGAGCTGTCATCCAGAAGACTGAGTGCAAGTGGGGCCATTCCCTGAATTTCAGTCTTACCTCTGAAATTTATTCTGAACCACGGATGCACCTTTCCAGCTTTCTGATGTTCTTTTTTTTTCCCTTCATCTGGGAAATAAATGTTTATATATGCCTGCCACTTGTGAGTGTTCAGAAGAGTCACTGATTAATGTTGGTAAACGCTCTGAGGACACAAAATCTATCACTGTCTTCTGCCTGTAGCTATTAAAGGAAGGCAGAGCTTTTTAGGGGGACTCCATGAGTTGTGTTTCCCAGGGCCCTGCTGAGCACATTCGGATGCATTTTGGCAGTTTTTCAGCATTTTGCTTTGCAGAATCAGAACTTTACCATTCATAAAACTGAGGGCCTGACTCTCCACAGTTATCCCTGTCATAGCTACTGCTTATTCTAACTCAAAATTAGTCATAAGATGATACTTCTAATGCTGCTTGGTGAAAAACTGGGATTTGGTGGGACCTTTAAACCAGAGTGTATGACGGTAAAATGTAATAGGAAATGTACTATTCACAATTCGGTTAGACTGGATGCAAAGAGGGAAAATGTGAATGTAATCACTGTATTTTCAATAGGAGGGGAAATACTCAAGTGTTAAGGATCAGCACTAGAACTATAGCCCTAGTGTGAGCTTCAGAGCAGACACTTGTGGTTTCCACTCTACTTGCTGTTTGTTTTAGGCAAAACAAATTTAAATTTGATTTATTTTATAAAATGCTCCTTGGAACATCACTGAAACTTTATTTTTTTCCAAGTCGCAAATGGGACGTAAAGTAACAATGAGCCTCAAAGATAAAACAAACCATGTAGTTTGGGCTCATTAGTAGAACAAACATCCTAGAATAGTTCTTAAAACAGGGCTTCCCTTGCTCTGTGTATTTTAGGGAAATCTTATTGTGCTGAAATGAAGCCCTCTTTTGAGAGGATTAAGAATTTTATCTCCTTGCAAGCCAGTTTAACTTGCAGAAAGGAGGAGCCTGATTTTCTGATACTGAGGAGGTGGGTAGAAATGTCACAAGTACAAGTGACCTCTCGAGATGTCATGGGACTATCAGCAGAAAATCTAGACTGAAAT
The DNA here is from genome assembly GCF_000705375.1 of Tinamus guttatus. Next base: position 472,282 of record NW_010580230.1, read on the forward strand.
TTTATAGGAACACTTTTCACAGTTTTTTTTACCATCTTCCCCAAACATTCACACTGGCTTGACTTCAGCCTTTGCACAGTACGGATGTTCTCTTACTTTTCTCAGCTTCCGAATGAAAAGGGTCAGAAGAAGCCAGAAGAGGGTAGCTGCTAAGCCAGTGCAGACCAAAATGATAACTTCAATGTTGGATTTCTCCTCAGAACCTGTAGGTTAAACGTACAGCCAATTTCAAATTCAGCCAAGGTCCTTGACAGAAAAATAGTTCCCATTGGTCCAACCCATTTTACCTCACCTTGTATTTTAATAAAGGCTGATGTGCTTTCCTGGCCCATGTCATTGGATGCCTGGCATTCATAGAGGCCTTCATCGTCCTTTTTCACTCGCTCGATGACCAGGGTATTATTTTCCATGGAAATTCCTGTAGTGAGAGATTTAGGGTTAATTTAATCACAGTGATCCATCTGCCCACAAATGCTTTTAGGAAGCAGAGCACTGAAAGGGAGCTCAAGCACATTCAGGTCTGCTGCTGATCTCTGCTAGGAGTCACTTGAATGCTATTCTCTTCCCTGTGGTCTGGTGGAAAATGACCTTCCCTGTCGTTTGCTTTCTCCTCAATAGCTGCATAAATTATTTGGGGATCATTTAATCAACATCAAACCTGGCTGCTAATTTATCATGCCCAGACGGAGCCTGACCAAACTTTCAAAGAAGTTGTCGGGATGCTCTGATCAACAGCAGCGTATTTATTTCCACAGTTATTTTTCCTGCTTCTGTGGCACAAAATGGAGAGATCATCTGTTTCCCTAAGACTGTGTTTGGGGCAGAAATGGGAACAGACAGGGCTATGAATCCAAAAGGGAAGCACATCTTGAGTTGCCAGGTGTTCTGCCATGGATTCTGTTGCTGTTAACAAAAGTACTGCACGGAACTTGCCATGCACTCTGCTGAAATATTTACCCTGAGGTGTTTTTTCCAAATATTTTATTTATGTTTCCATTGGTTGGATGAGTTACATTCTTGTCCTTCTAGAATTATTTATAAAATTTCAGTAGCTATAAAGGGTTTCTGCTCCGAACAGTCTGATCTGAATTATGGATGATCCTAGATTTCCTACCTAGCTCAAGATGGAAAAATTAAAGTCACAGGACTAGCTCTAACCCAGGTTTCTCCATGATTTATAGGTGATTGCAGGCCAGAGAGATGGGAAGGAATTCCAGGCACAGATAAGGGAGCTCCCGCTCCCTGCCCCAGGCAGCTCTGTACAGCGTGAGCTGAGATTCCTCCTTACAGTGCTGTGGGAAGTAAGGAGATGCTGTGGGATGTGCCGTGGCAAAGTAAGGGACCTCACCACAGGGTGCTGCAATATGTCGTGAGCAGGCGCCGTGCTCCTTGGTCGTGCTAATGCCACCCTAATGTATGCAGAGCATCCAGCTGACTGCAGGCCCCGACACTGCCACTTGCAAAGGGACAATTGCATGAGGAGTTGACAGCCTTGACCTCAGAGGCCAAGCTCTGCAGTGGTCTGGTATTTTGGGCTCTGTGCTTGTGTTTTTGGGGGTGCGAAACCCCCTGCGGATTCATCAGGGCCCTGTTGTGACCTGCCCGGTGGCCTTGCTCCGAGCACGCGCTCACCCGAGGCTGCGGAGATGGGGTAGCCGTTCTTCTTCCACGTGATGTGCGGCTCCGGCGTTCCGCTCACCCTGCACTCCAGGATGATCTTGCCGCTGATGTTCACCTCCAGGTCTGTGAGGTTCTGGATGATATACGGCGCTGCCTTTGCTACAGTTGTCACAAGGATAAAAACAGAAGTTTTCAGGAGGTGACTCCTACAGCTCTGCCTCCTCCTCCCCTCCTTGACCACCTGCCTGGCTTTGCTGGGCTGGAAGGGGCAAAGATTTGTTGGAGAAGGGCAACATCCTTCCCAAAGACTGTGGGAGGAATGGGGGAGTTCATTTTGCTTATTTTCACATTGACTAAATTTCAATTCAACTCCAGCTTGGACCTCCATGTGCATCAACACATACAAAAGAAGGATTTAAAAGCTAGTTCATACAGGGCCAGGAAAATTGCTGGGGAGGGCTGTTTCCATGCATGTTCTCCAGAAAACCTGCCTCTCTGACACGAACCAGACAAACACCAACCCCAGCAATTCTTACAAGGATGGGAATAAGATTTTAGTTCTCCCATGGCCGAGTTCCCAGGCTAGCTATGTTTTTCCTATAGCCATCACGTGTATACGTTGTGTCGTGTTGTGTGTGGGTGGAAATTTGACTAAATGAATAAAAATATCTGGAGAATTACCTGACTACAGGGTGCACGAAAAGCCCAGTGCCCCCGAGGGGCCTAAGTGACAAGTGCCCCAACAGCATCGCTGTCCCTTCACCGTCACATTGCTCCGTAATGTAAGTGGGAAGCCAAGTTAAAATTCATTGGTGTTAACTCTGCTTCTAAAGTGTTTTCTGTGCTCTATTTACTTCCATTCTATTCTATTTCTGCACTTTGGGTCTTTCTTCCCCATTAGAAGATCACTAAATTCCTCCCTTTCAGAGCAGTTTTTCTTCTGAGAAGGCTCAGAGCTGATCACTCTCACGCTCTTCACTATGAAGCAGAAACAACTCCATGGGCTGCCAGTGAGTTTCTGCTGGGGTAGGCCTGGAAGAAGTATTTCCTGTCCTTTATATATTATATATATATATATATATATATATATTTCCTGCCACATATATTCAAAGAAAACAGGTTTCAAGATCTACATTGTTACTTTTTTTGTGGATATGAACAAAAAAAAATGGTGCAAGCAAGAAAATACTGTTCTTGCAAGTACTTTCCACTTACTCCAAATAAGTAATGCATGTCACTTGCATGTCACTTGTAACCAGTAACATTTGTGATTACTTCTGCTAGCTCCAAATCTCTAGGTACATATATAATGCTGGCAGCTGTGAAGGACTTCTCCAAAAATCCTATAGATTCAGTGCTGAAAGTTAGAGCTGTGCTGTTAACAAGGTGGTGAGTGACGTTTCTCCCCGCAGTCAGCAGTAAATCTGCGCCTAGCACTGAGTCAGAAAGCTCCAATGCTGCCGCTGTTTCCTTTCTGTGCAAGGTGAACATTTTATACCAAAAGCACCGCGGCTGGGTGAGTGATCCGCTGGTGTCAATCCTCCCCCGCTATGGGAACAAAAAAGCAAATGCAGAGCACACAGTGTCTGCTAGGACTGTTCACGGGAGATGCTGAGCACCCGAGCCCCAGAAGGGAAGAGTGGCCACTCAGCACCTCTGCTCAGAGGAGGACCTACCTTTGACGAGGAGCTGCGTGTGCTGCTCCAGCGTGTCGGTGGAGTTGTGCTGGTTCTGCACTCTGCACTTGTAGAGGCCACTGTCGCCCCTTGTGACATTCTTGATGACTAATGTCAAAGAAATGGAGTAGTTGTCAATATTCTTGATCACTGAGTCACTGCGAGCCACCTCTGAGGAGGGGTAGTACCAGGCCAGGTTTGTGTAGATGTACTTGGAGGCCCTGCAGGTCAGCTGGACATCATTGCCCACAATAGCTGTAATCTTTGGGTCTGTTTGCAGTCCAAAGGGCACATCTAGGAGGAAGAGAAAATGTGGTTACCACTAAGGCACATCTGAGAACATCTGCTGCTGCTTTCGACTGGATGGTCGAATTCCAAAGAGCAGTCATGAAGGGGTGAGACAAGCTGAAGTGAGAGCTGTGTTTGCGCGAGCACTGGCACTTGTGAGCTGGGTATCTGGACCAGTCACGACACAATACAGACTTGGGGAAATTTGGCCCAGCGTACTCTAATCATTCTATTTTCAAGTAATTAATTGGAAGTTTATATATAGAAATAGTTAATGGACTAAGAATGCTTAATCAAGAGAGACTGCTATTCAAGCAGACAAATGTGTGTTCGTGAGCAGTTCTCTTGCTATCTGCAATCAGTGCCTCAAAGTCTAATTATGTCAGAATAAGGAAACTTATTAAGTTTATTAAGGAAACTTGAGGGCTTTAAACTAGGCAGGAAGGGGAGTGGCACACTGACACGGCAAGCAGTACCGCACTGCCCAGGTCAGATGGCGTCCAGCGGGAGTATGGTAGTGGGGAAGTGAGGATAGGAAATGATCACAGAGGGTCCTCTTTCACCCCTCCTGGACACTGGCTTTCTTTACCACTGAGCAAGCTCCCAGTATTTTCTTATTTCAGCAGCTATGCCAATATTTGTTTTCATCAGCTGTTCCTCATTGGTATATACTTGCTCACTGCATGGATTAACTGATCCAGTAAAGTATAAATCCTTGAGGCCTTAATATTTAATAGAGAAATAATTGGAGGCATAAGTCCAATCTATCCACAAAAGAATCGGCAGTTCCTTGCTCTATTTTTAGTAACTTTTCACTCCAGAAAAAATCTTCAGTTTTCCTGAAGTACCAGACTGAATCATTTTGAAAAAAGCAAAAATAAGTAAGAATCCTAGAAACTGGCCAACAGACATGTTGCTATCCCTGCCGCATTAGCCATGAGAGAGCTGCACTTTGCTCCTGTCTGAGCTCCTGTCTTCCTATTTTTATGCTGTTGGTTTCAATGCTATATCCCCCCAGCAGACTTGAATGAAAGAGCATTTATAACCAGAGTGACCTTGGGATTCTTCCTCTTCCATCTGTTAGAACATGGCTTTGAAGCAGCTGAAGGGAGGGTTATGGAGACTCCATTGTAAATTTTATGTAAGACCCAGGCAGAGCACCTGGCTGGGACACTTTGGGAAGGCTGGGTCATGTTCTGAGCATGAGAGCTTCTTGCAATAACTCTGACAGATTGTTGCTTCAGTACCAAGCTATTACTAAGATGTTTTCTCAGACTGTGATGAAATGGATGGTGCTTTGAGAAGGACAGAAGTTAAAGGGAAGCAAGTTCGCATCGCACTTGCACTCTGACAGATCCCACATGGGACCTGGAATCTGGCCAGGGGCTTACGCTGCAAACGCCTGCAAAAAATACTGTGGAAGCTATAGTGGAGGATTAATAGTGAGGCCATTGAAATAACCAATCTGCCTTATAATACACCATATATTATATACAATACAGAGCCCTCGAGGAGCTTTCCAATATGATTAAAAGTCTTTCTCCTTCACAGGTCATCGGGAATAGAACCAATAAGTTTTGCTTCATGGTTCTTAAAGACTGGCACCAGCAATGTTTTATGAAAGATCCAAAAACAGAAGAGACCCCTCAGGCCACTGCTGTGGAAATTGGTTTTCTCTTCTTCCCTTTCTCATGAAATCTTGATTTCGTTTTTGCATCACTGTTTGTTAGCCTCCATGGCTGTCTTGCTCATGGCATGATCCAATTGACCTGTGTGATCGTCCCCTCCTCAGGTCTGCTGTCCTCTGTCAAGATGATATTGTTCAAGAAGGGGGAAAGGTCTGAGGGCAACAGAACCTCTCTAAACAGGGAGAATTAAGGTCCAGTGCAAACTACAGTGTTTGGCACAGGCAGCAGCTCTCTCAAATCATTCCAAATGTTCCAATAAGTCCAGAATACAGCCAGCCAAGCATGATGAAGAGGGACCTCTCCCTGGTTTCTGGAAGTCCCTGGGTGCCATCTGCTAGAAGCTCAGAAGAGAAATAGGAGGAAAGCCCTGCCGTGCAGGCCGTGAAAGCGTGGGCTGGAGCACCCAGAGGTCACTGATGTTTTCGTTCGTGCTCTCAGTGCCTTGTGAGTGTTCATTTGCGAGTGGCAGCGGGCAGGTAGCTCGGTGCTTCAGCCTTGCTGCTGGACTCTGCCTCTGCAGGGCTTTTTTTCTACCAACTTAACATTCTGCGAGCAGACGACTGGCTTGTTTTTCTTATCATTCCTTCTACAGGCATTTTTTATTTAGGATTTTGAATATTTTTAGCTGGGACTTGTGCTATTCTCTTGTTAGCCTTTCAAGAAGCTCTTTCTGCTCCAATAGAATATTCATTGCTTTACATTAGGCTGGAAGGAAAGAGAGAGAAAATCCATCTCTTGCTCTCCTCTTTCCTCCTCCTACCTGGATCGTCTGGGGAGTAGCTGCAGCTTTGAGAGCACTGTAGAAGTCAGCTCATCTCTTAGGCTACTTTGCTTACACAATCTTGAACCTAAGCAGTGATTAACAACTCTCTCTGAACAGATACAGTGTTTTATAAGACTCCTAATAAGTTGGCTAAAAGAATGCACCATGGGGCCTCTTCTCTTTTATCAGCAGTTACCAAACATTTGTCTTTCGTATTATATTACGGCGGGGTAGCAGCGGATTTCACTCTAGACTGCGCGGGATTCCATGGCACAGTCAGGCCATGAGCCATTGGGGGAAGGTAAAGAGGCAGCATAAATCAAAAGCGAGTCTGAGGCCATTTGTATTTACAAGGAATTAATTGGTTTTAATTTCCTGTGCTTTGCACAGTAATCTGTATAATTCAAAACTTCTGCTGTGTCCCAAATTCCACAGCAGGGCCTGGCAGGGGGGGTCCCGCATGTCTGAAATAGGGCGAGTGAGAAGATGGGGTGAGCCCTGTGATCTAAAACAGCCCAGATCCTTGCATAAATCCTGTAAACATGTCAGGAATAAACAAATGAAGAGTGGCAGCAGTTGTGGAAAAGCCCAGTTCATGCCTTGTTCCTCTGTCTGACAGCAGGTTCTTATCTGATGCCTGAAATACATTTTCTTTCTGGTAGAAATCTTTAACTCCATTTTCCTGAGTTGTTTTTTGCAGTCAGATAAGAGTTGAAAAGCACTTTTGTTATTATTTGTTATCCTTATCCTAATTTCCTTGTACTGCAGGAACATTCAGAGGCTTCAAATGGGTGCGATCCTATTTTGTTGTACAGACTGCAGCCACATAGTGCTCGAATTTGAGTTTCTGTGGACCTAACGCATATGCTGCCCTTCACCAGGTGCAGACCAGAGATTAGAGGTTAAGGAACCCTTGTTTGTGGCACAAAGTACCACCAGGAGACACCAGCTCAGCTTTCTGGAGTCTGCCTTGAGTGCTCTCTGGCATGACTGGTGGTGGGCAATGGCATGAGGCAGCTCTGAGCATCTGACGGGTCGTTCACGTAGCTCTTGCCGTGATAAAACAACAGGTTGAGTTAAATGGGAGCTTGGGTGTCAAAGCTGCTGCAGGCAGAGTGTCCCGGAGACGGCTTCTGTTTCAAAGAGAAACTCTAAAAGGGATTTACCCAGGGAAACCTGGCAAGGCTGGGATCAGACTTAGGCCAGGGCAGTGAGGATAAAACCTCTGCTGCATCAGGAGGGGAGTTTCTGTTGCCCTGAGCAGCTTTGGGAGAGCTTCAATGGGCCATGGACACTGAGGAAATCTGCAGAAAGAGCTTAGAGAGGCTTTAGCTCTGTCACTTAATGATAAGATTTCTCATCTCCCTGGACCCCTTATATGGTTTGGTTTCAGAGTGATCTGCAAACACTGGTGACCTTGCAGGGAAGTGCTTTCTGCTGGCAAAGAAATACTTTAAAAATAGATATCAATGCTATTTCTGGTGTCTGTGGGAGTTTTTGAGGGGGCTCTGCAATGGAAGAACAAAATGGCTGTTGTCATTATTCCTTTGGGATAAATATAATTTTCTGACATGAGCAGGGTGGTGATGAAAACACCAGACTGAAGAGAGATGTTTCCCCACCGAGCAGGTGGAGCCTGGCAGTGCTGCTCCTTTCAAGACCCAGCATATCGCTGGTCAGCAGGAGTCAGCACATTGCAGAATTAATTGTGGAGTCTCAGAGGCAGTTGCTGATTTGCAGAAAACAGTGAAGTTGACTGTGAAGTGCCGGGAGCATTTGCTAGATGTGGTCCTAAAGGTGCACACACTGCTTGGATGCTCCAGGCCTTAATTCTGCCTTTGCTGCTTCGGCGCACAGAAAATTGTGTCAGTTGTAAAGTAGTTTTCTTCTCACCTACTGTGCACCAAACTGTCAGTTTTGTAGCAGTGGTTATATCAGAAAGACTAAAAAATGGAATTTTGAGGCAGGATCTCTGACCACGTGCTGTTACAGGATAGTCTAACCCCTCTGCCCAACAAACATTCCCTCTAATCGTGTTACACTGGTTGGAGTAACATGTATTGCTCAGCAGAGACCATGGCATAAAGAAGCAAAGGAGGAGGTCACTGGGCTGCTTGGGTTTTCTTTTAACCACTGCAATGTGACCTATTTTAGGACTAGGATTCCACATTTAGTAGGATTTCATTTTTCATAATCCATAAACACGGCTATTTTTAAGCACACGGTTTATAAAAGTCAGTCATACTTATTCAGCATCTACTTTTCCCCAGGATGGCACAGTCCCACACTCTGCTCCACAAGGTCAAGAATGTCTTGTCTTGCTAAGCCCAAGTCACCTCCTAGTCTGTTTCAGGAAAAATAACATTTCCACCATAACCACTGTCAGTATTTCTCCAGTGATTCATTTCTTTTATAATTAAGAAGGCATGATTAAAACATTTGTGCCTGGAAACACCAGGTAGGTCTTAAAATAAAAAATCTGAGGTATTATCATCATTGTGTGTGTGAGGGAAAGCCTGCATAATTTATGCCATTTTCACTGAAAAGTGTTTTTTTTGTAAAACAATCTTTCTCTAAAAGGCACAGACAGAAAATATCATTCTGAAAGCTGCCTAGATTGGCCCAGCCCTTTGGCACTGACCTCCTAGCTGTAGATTAGTCGCTGCCACGCTGGTTTTAGTCCCTCCGTACTGCAAAGTACTGTGAATAGCTGGGAACATGCTGCTTTGAGAAACCCATCCAGCCTAATGTCTGGCAGAGTTCAAAGCTGAAACAGGCCCGTGTGGAGACTCGCCTGGAACTGGTGAGGTGTTAAATTAATAGCTGATCACCAGCCCGCCTTGGTCATCTTGGGGACATCTTATGTTTGTGCTGCATCCCACGAACATGCACCATGATGGGCTTTATCCTAGATAAGCCAAGTTAGGACTGGGAGCAAATCTTTTGGAGACTAAAAACTGGAGACTAAACTCTTCTGTCTCCATATGGCGTTGCAGCAGCGCAAAGAAACTGCAGTCAGAGGTGAAATCTTTCCTCCATATGTCACCAGCTTCATTATCATGGGAGACATTTTTCCTATTAGCACTTCTGTGTAATAAGAATGGCAGCAAGGTTTAGTGAGCCCATTTTGGCTCAGCTTGATTTGCAATGTGCTGAAATGCTTTAGAGCAAAGGAGTCAAACCACACAGGGTGCAGGAGTCAGGGGAGGGTGCAGCATGGTCAATAGGGAGCTTTGGCCTCAGAGTGTATTTTGTGGGGAAGAAACTACGTGGTGAGAATTGGACATTTACCTTCCAGGACACTTCTGCACTCTTTGTTCTGAAAAGTGTTATTTTGATGCAAATTCCACCAGCCAACATCCAGTCATCCAGAAAGTGAGCACAGAAGTGATTCAGTTCGTTCTAGTTAAACATTTGAACAAGGCTGTCCCTGGACTCTTCTCTTTTTTAAACTCCCGTTTCTCATAAAGCAGCATATAGGTCCTGATCTCACTGCTCAGGAATTTCTGTGTTAAAAGGTTAAGCAGATATTTGTTTGGATTTGTGTTCTTTGGTGAAATAGCATGTCCAGCTCTCCGCTCCCGAAAGGGCACTGGAAAGGCTAATGGCTCAGGCACAGATCCAGTGTCACAGCAGCTCCTGGTGACAGCAGCAGCCCTGGACTAGGTTGGAATATTGTCCTTGCTCACCTTCGCTAGGTCCCCTGGCTTAACCAGAAACCCGCTGTTGTCCTGAGTCAGGAAGAAGCCTGAGGTCTTTGGAAGATTGCAAAGGACTTGGCTCTTGTGAGAGGTTTCTTGAGGACAGGGCTCAAGTGCCACGAATGTTTGAAAAGGGCAAAATGGGCCTCAGGTCTGAGGCTGGACATGCCAGACTCAGTTGTTCATGGACACAGGACCCAGCCTGGCATGTGCTGGAGAGCCCAGACTCGGTGGGATTGGAGTTCCCTGCAAAGCCAGCAGTTCCCAAGGGTTTAACCAGCACTCAACCACCACGTAAAACTTCACGGTAAATCAGTAATCATCATGAGCAACTAGGTTTGTGTAGTGTTTGTGTTGGTTACCTGAAACATAGAACTTGATGCTCCTCTCCTCTGTGTCGATCTTGTTGGAGGCCACGCAGTAATAGATCCCCGACGCGCTGCTGTTCTCCATGGTTAGCGTGCTCACGATCTGCCAGAAGAGTCAGAATAGAAAGGGCTTTGAATACAGTGTGGGCTGAGCAGAGAGGCTTGTGAGTAGTTGATAAATACATATTTTATGGCAGGAAAACTGCCAAGGAGCTTCTAGCAGTGAGGGAAGTTCACAGACTAGTGCTTCTGCCAGTCCTTTGGTCTCCCAGCTCATAGCACCTCAGCTCAGAAAATTTCCTTCCTTCTTTAGTCCTAAAACCCTCCTTCTTTCCTTCCTATTTCTGCCAGTGAAAAAGAGGGCTCCTCTCTGCCACACTGACACAGTCTAAATGTGGCAACATCAGCACAGAGCTGAAGTGAAGGACTGCAAAGATTCATCCAAGGCACTGGAAAGACACCCAAGATACTAGTCCCACATGTGCAAATTTTCATTTCAGGTACAAATGCTTTTCAGAGGTGGGAGAACACATACAGTTGCACAGGGAACAGGTCATTCTGGTGGATGTGCTGTAAGAAATGTTTCCAGGAGCTGCTTTGTGGTGATAAACCACAGAGCAGGGAGGCATGTGGCCCCTCCAGGCCTCAGATTACTTTTACATATTGTCCTTGGGAGACCCTTGACTCAACACCCCTTTGAGCCTCATCTCAGCTCGTCACCTCAGCCATGTCGCGGCTTTAATTAGTTCTGGGGCTCCCTTCGTGCTGCTAGCAAGAAGGCAGGGTCCAAGCCGCCAAGCCAGGATGGCTTTGCTTTTCCCGCAGCCGTTCACCTGAGCCCTCACACCTCGGAGCCCTCACATTTGGAACAAATAGCACTTTCTTTGCAATCCTTTTTAAGGATTTTAAGAATCAAAACTTATAATGCTCCCTGGCCCTTTGCCCTGATCTCCCCAGACTGCTTTGATGTGCATGAAAGCATCTCTTGAGGTTTCTTTTTTTTTCTCTTTTTTAATATCCTAAACTAAATTCACACAAGACCTTCCTTTTCTCTCCATAAAGCTACGATATGACTGTGTCTCTAGCTGTGTGGAATTTATTTTCAAAGAGTTATTTCAGATTTTCTGAGCTTTGGCACCTTAAATCCCATAGGGAAATGAGTTTCAAAAGTTTTGATCCCGTGTGCATTTCACATCCTAATGGGGAACATTTTCCTCCTCACCTCTGCAGAACAACAGAGCAGTGGCAGAGGAAAAAGAAAAGCACCTACCTCTCCTGGGTGCCCAACATAGAAATAACCATTACCAGGCACAAAACAAATTCAGGGGTGGAAGGAGAGCAGCAAACCCAGCTCCCTCTGGTGTCCACCAAAGAAAGGGCTGTGCAGTCCTCATGCTTATTGCTGATGCAGAAAGAGCTCTCCGTTGGGTAGGAATCCCTGGGACAGCAGCTCCTGCTCCTGGTTCTGCTGCAGGGGGAACTCCCTGGTGCTGCTGGTCACTCCCAAGACCAGGTTCACGGCACTGCCCTGACTTTTGGCTTTAGTCACCGCCTTCTGAATCACTGAATCAGGACCAAGATTTTTCTTCTCATGATCACTAGATCTCAAGATTTTGTATTTAGGAATAGCAAAGGCTGATATAGATGTACCTGCTGAAACCGCTTCTCCCCAGCTGTTAGGGGAGACACGGTGACTCTTACTGGAAGGTCTCAGCATGCACTCGGTGTCCGAGAGGTCAGGAGCACACACAGACACTGACACCCTTGACTGTGTAACTCACGAAAGGTCTGGTTTGGCAGGGGGCAGAAACGAGCTAACGGCTATCCTGAAATGTGCCAGATGCTAAGGTGAAAGGATGCTGAAAGGATGAAGGGAAACAAGCTTGATTTGGGGGCAATGTCTTGAGAAGAATTCATGGAGGAAAAGAGAGGAAGTAATTTCCTTGTTTGTGGGCTTAAAATCCTTGCTACGCGCCTGGATACAGCTTTGCTACACAGTTCAGCGTGAGAGAGAAGTCGCTTCAGTGTCTTGTCTCAGAAAGTCCTCTCCAAGTCCTCTAAAATGTGACTCTACACAGCTGAGCACAAGAGAGAATTCGCTTCAGTGTCTCCTCTCCAAGTCCTCTAAAATGTGACTTTCAAAACAGCAGCATGCAGTGCAGAAACGTATATGACTTCAGTGATGGAAATTAAGGACCAGGAGTGATTTCCTTTTAATAAGATGAATCCCTAGGAATCACTGTGTATCAGCCTTTTATTCCCACCATAAATCCCTGAGATAAGGAGCCCAATTATATTTGCCGTATCTCACCGCAAGTCCTCAGGTGCCAAACTAACCTAATCCTGCATTAGTCTTCAACAGACCAAAGCTTTGGAGCACACACAGGAGGTACCAAAGGGGCTGACAGCACTGCAAATCTTCCTGCCCTCCATAAAACTATGTAGTTTATCAGTACCTGCTTTTTGAAATACCCGGGCAAATCTTTTAAGCAAATCCCATTGAAAAGCTACCCCTAATAACCCAGATTGTAAAAAAAAAGAAGAAATCCCTATGGTATTCTCCGTGTAGATATTTTGGTGGATGTTCACCACTTGTTAATATAGCTGGCATGAAATTTCTCTGAACTTGGTTGTAACTGCAGGTAGGGAGAAAAGAGTTGTTTTTCTAAAACCCATCCACATAATTTCAGTGCATACATTTCAAGAAAAGTATGCAAGAAGCAGCTGAATGTGAAAAGGGTATGAGCAAGCAACCAACATTGGAATATTTGTCTTTATAAAAGTGAAAACTGTTATCAGAGTTGTCTCTCAATAGAACGGCATGGTCGCAGTGTTTGGGGACCTTCATAGAGAGTAGAAAAACATTATGGAGGGATATTCTGAGGCGATCATTCACTCTGTGCTTTGTGCATGCAACTGGCATTGCACACTCCATTTCTGGGTAGAAAAGTTTATCTAGACTCATACACGCTTGGAATGACTTTAACCGAATGGGACATCTGTAGGTCTCCTGTCCAACCTCTTGCTCAAAGCCGGGCTGACGTCAAAGCTGCAGTTCATTCCTTCTACTCAGAAAGCTGTTCCCAGGCAGAAGGCAATGCTTTCTGCTAAGCCAAAACGAAGATGCTAACGCAAAATCTGCAATTACTTTGAAACACTGTATCTTTGCAGCAAAATTGCTGTTCATGAGCTATTGACAGCCTGCAATTTTGCACTTTTTAATTTGACCTTTCACCCAATATCCCTGTCAAGAGCAGTTCGAGCTAATGATATATCAACCCTTGACAATGTTCTCCAGGTACAGCTTGCAGCACAAGCTTCAAGCAGCAGTTCTCCAGATAGAGGTTGCAGCACAAGCTCTTCAGTCCTTTGCTTCTTTGCAGACAGTGCTGAACCCAACAATAACGAATAACAAATTACTCGCCTGCAGTGTCTAGACCTCTTCCTAAGGGGAGCAGGGCTGAGATGCTGCAAGTTCCCTGCATGCCCAGCACCAAACAACCTTCGGATGACGACCAGTTCTGCTCGCCTGTGTTCAATTTGGAGGCAAAGGGCTCCATTTCCTCTGCTTAACCTGAAGGCCACTCGATACCGCCAGCCCGAGGAAGGGATTACTAGCTAATAAATAATTATTACATAAGGATAAATTAAGTTGAAAATGCAATAAGAGCAAATGACCAATGTCTGAAGAACAACTATAGCGAGCAAATAGGCACTGCTGCTAGGAAAACCCATAGTGGAGCTGTTCAGGAAAGTCCATATGCCTTGCGCTGAAATGTTGCTAATTGATAAAACAAGCTGTTTCAGAAGCAGCCAAATAACATTCCACAGCCATGTACCATGAGTGTTGTAAGACATCTCATGGTAAGGGCAGAGCAGCAAGACCTTATTTTTAAGCTGGAGCCAGCACCGATTAATATATCTTGTTATTCCTTGCTTTCTCTTGCCTTTCGAATCCCTCCCCTCAATGGCTTTAGTTAACAGCTCTTCTCTCTTTCACTTCGTTAGCGAAGTGGGCGAGGATGGGGAGTAGAAAAAGTGGGTGGAAAACTTCTCAGCTGTCTAACTCTGGCAGAGCTGGGGTGGAGGTGGCTAGAGAGAGATGAAATTAATAGGAACTTCAGCAGAGACCCCGCAAAGAAAATACTCAGCTAGCTCCCAATCCATCTATTTGAATGGCACAGAACAGCACTTGTTTTTATAGCCTGACAATTCCTACCCATGATCTTAGTTCATCTATTTAAAACATGATAAAGGATGGACTGAGGACAAGGGATGAGAGAAGAAATCTGAGTGGACTGGGAGCTTCTGGGGTTTGCCTTCATTTCTGCAGTGCCGTTTGGCACCTCTGTTTTTCTCCCTGTATAACGAGGCTGCTCAGTGCCTTCCTCAGGAGTACAGCCATGCTCATGGTTACGCTGTGACCGTCTCCTTAGGCAACATGCAGAATGGGGCAGAAAATTGCAGTCAATTGGAGATTTGAGGGGCCTCTGGAGGGATTGGGATGTCTCTCATGTGTGCAAACTGATGACTGGCCCAAAGGCTGGCAGGCAGGTGTTGGCTGTCCACGAGCCACAACTGCCCCATGCATCTTCCTCCTGGCCGTGATTAGAGCTAATGAGTTAAAATGGGCGGGAAGGACAGGGCGCTCTTTCTTACGTCCTTGCTGCAAGCCAGGCTCTCTCAAGATGACTTGCCAAGGCCAAGATAGCCCATGTGTTCCTGTGCTTCAGAATTGTCTGAAGCCTGTGGGCTGTGAACACCTTGTCCAAAATGCAGCCACATGGCAGTTCCCCTCCCCTGCCAGAGACCACTGTGCCAAGGTTGGAGGCTGCTCGCTCAAACAGGCACCCGTGCAAGGTGACAGATTTAACCAGCCCTGCTGAGCTGCTCCCATGCTTCTCACTGAACCCATCCAATGTTTTGTCCCTTAGCTCCTCCAGAAGGTTTAAAACCATCATTTTCAGGTGGATTTTCTTGACTGCTTACGAATTTCACAAGCTAAATAAATTCATCGGTTTCATTACAAAAACATGTCCAAGCATTCATGTAGCAGGGCCATCTCTCTCATATATACGTGTGAGAGAGGAAAGAGAGATGAAAATAAATTCCCCAGGACTGAATTATGCATGGATCTTGCTGTGCTCTCTACAGCGACCTGTTCTCCCCAGCTCAGACCAGGATGTTCAGTTCACTAAGAAACTAAAATAGCAACCTAGCTCCTTGCAGCCTGAAGAGGGAATCCAGGCAATTCCTGCAATCATCAGAGCTGTTTCACCTGCCAGTAAAAAGCAGTTTTCAGAGGTAGCTACATGGCAGTGTAAATCACAAAGTGAAAGCTTCAGCATTGACTCAAAACCACAGAGAAAAATGAGGCTGGCACAATGTAATTGCCTCAAGCAGTATTTGACCAAGACTCCTATGAACTTATACCATTAATGATATGATGTTATAATGTTAAGCACGTGCTTTTCTTTAGGAGTGAGATTCTGTCTTTAGGAAGATGGGAAAGGGTGAGATTCAGCTCCTTATCTCTGCAATAATAATGGAAAAATCATTATTATGATGACTAAGATAATGAGAGATTTCAATTTTACATGACACACATCAGACAGACATAAGATCTCAGTGTGAGACAGCATCGCTGCTCTGATGGAGGAACCCTTGCTTGCTGCCTCCGTGAGCAAAAATCTGGATCTGGGAATTTCTGGGGATTTGCTCCTGTATTCATAGAAGCTCCAAAAAGCTAATGTATTTCTTTTAAGTTGTCACTGAAGAAACATTTATTGCTACAAGTCTTTGAGGGTGAACTTCAGGGACCCTGCAAAACAGATGAAATCTTTGAGACTAGGTACATTCCACCTTCTGCTCCGAGACGCCGGCTGTCATCGGACAGGCTCAAATCACACAGGAAAAATAACCAATCTTAGCTAATCCCAGCTTCAGAATGCAGTCAATAAAAGCTCAGACTTCAACATCTTTATTATTTCATCTGGCTAGTCAATGCCGATGAATTACTTGCTAGGATGTGGTGGGAATGGATTGGGCCATTTCCTGTCTATTGCATTTCTGGTGGGAATAACGACTGATAAAAAACAAGGAAAAGTCTGAAGGCTATGAGATTTCATCAGTGTCTTTTTTGAATTATATTGTATTATCTAAGAACTCCACTTAACTCAGAGCAGATAGCCTTGAACTTCAGAAGGGGGGAAGGAGAGGAATTGTCTGCTAATGTAAGCAGGGAGACAAAGTGCTGAAATCTGAGATTCAAAAATATCTAGTTTTATTAATTTGAATAAATCTTAACTGGGACATAAACATTAGTAGGAAACACCTCAGAGTGTGTTTTTTTCAACCAGTGGTTCAGGAGGAGATGAAAATAATGAATGTCCTATAAATTATACAGTTATGCAACTTGTGTTCTAAGGAACTTGAATAATGTAATACATAGCAGCTCCAGTTAAAGGAGTGTGGGCAGAGCTTTGAACATGTCTAAAAACAGAATCCTTCGGGATGCCGGAGTCTAAAGACAGGGCAGAGAGCAGAGACGGCTGCTGCAGGGCAGAGCCAGGAGCAGCCACGCAGGAGGCCAAGGTGCGAGCAGCTGCACAGCTCTTGGAGAAGGAGAGGAGTCCTCGGGGGTGAACAAGTCTCGTTGAGGTTTCTCATGGCCCCGTTTCCACTGAGCATCTCCCCCAGCAAAAAGTCCCACCTCTACCTCCACTAACAGACTAAAATTTCACCCAGTTGTGTATTTGCATCAGCTAAGTTGGCAAGATAAGAACTGGAAGAGGCATTTACATGCATAAAACAACAACAAAAAGTTGTTTTTAATACTTTTCTGTTGTAGAATTGTTTTTTCTGTAGTAGATGTGCCTCACTGTCCCAGCCTAAGGGACAATTCAATAACCAAGGAGTATTGAAATGGAAATCTTTTGAACCACAGCAATCATGAAGCCCTTCTCATTCATATGGGGACTAATGTAACTAAAACCGATCATGAGACCTAAATTATGCTCCTTGGTACCTGATCATATAGATAGATAGACTCTCTATATGGAGACAAACAGCAGTTATGAAAGATACAAAACTCTTCTCTGTCCATGCAGCAACTCGAAAGTCTTAGAAAGGGAAGCACCTTTGTAAGTCCAAGTCACTGGTCTCCATGTTTTACAACTAGTTGAAGCTTTGTAGGTGGTTGCTTTTTACCTAAGATGTAAAATTCTGGAGAATCCATTAAAGGCAGAGCTTATGGGACACTATGCTGTATCTAAATGAGTCCAATTTATAAATATCTTCCAGCACGGGGAAAACTCAGGGATGAAAAGGGGACCGAGATTTTCTCCTTCCCAGCCCAACCTCCATGTTTTCAGAGCTCTGTTTTAGATTATGTTTCGAGCTGGAAAGTCTCCATGAGAAAGAGCAGATGGCTAAGGCACTGATCCTGCCAGATGCTGATTTAGTCTGGACCTGATCCAGAAAAGCACTTTAGCTTTGTGCTTTACTTTAAGCATGCAAGTAGCCCCAAAATTTTATCATGTGCTTAAAGTACGTCAGGATATAGACTGCAGCAAGCAGGGAAGTGGAGAAGGAAGGAGGTCTTCCCACCTTCTCCTGCATGGTAACATGGTTGGCACCCAAATGGATAAGGAAATATCTCTAACTTCAGGCAGAACAGGCAGGTCCTGCAGGCACCCAAAGCATTCTGCCAATCAGGCCAGCTACTCCTGCCCGTGGGAGATCCCTTAATAACCCAGCTGCTTCACTCCTACTGCTGCCAGGGTAGGCAGGGTTTTGTGAGTCTCTGGGCAGTACGAAGTACTTTCTAAGTAAGTGCTAAACAATTTGATGCATGTAGAGTCCTTATCAGTGGGGTGCGCTTCACAAGACCCTGCTTGCACTGAGTCAGTCTTACACTTTCTCAAGACTGAGTGAGACAGAGAAGTTTTTGACCCACAATTCTTTGGAGGGCTTTAAACAGGGTAAGTGACATCATTGCCAGAATCCCGGCATTTATAAACAGCAGCAATCTGAAAGTGATCCCAGGGCTGTGGAATTCAAAGCATGCTAACAAGCAGCAGCAGCTTGGGAACTGCCGGAGAGCGGCCCGTGTGAGCGCAGCATCCCGGCTGTAAAACCGCTGCTATTCGGTGACATCAGCGCTCAACCGTCCGGCAGCCACATACCTTTCTTTTATCCCCAGGCTTCATGGTGTTTTCAATGCTCCTGATCTTGTTGCCTGTATCCATGTTCTCCTCCACCACTATTCTTGGCCCATGGGGGTTGCATCTGGAGGTGGAAAAGCAAAGGTGCTGTTCAAAGCCCGACTCGCTGTGGACAACCCAAGGAGCCATCATTAAAGATGTCATGCTGAAGCAATAGTCTTAGGTCTTAGAAACTCCTAAAACTTTTGCTGATAGAGATTGTTACCTTCTCCTGCAACTGTGACATTCCTTCACAACATTTCAAAGCATTTCATATAGGATCCACCTCAACAGGACAAAGAGCACAAGCTGACACATCCCAAGCTTTTTAAAGACTGAACACAGAAAACCCTGAACACCTAAATCCAGCCATGTGAGTTTAATGTGGTGAATAGGCAAAATACTCCAGCTCACGCCACTATAGCTTTTCTTTAAGCACTCGTAACACTTTTCAAAACTCAGCATGCCAGCCGCTAATCACGGCGCGGGGAGGAGGTGCTGCTGACGGTCCCTGAGCGAGCAGAGTTACTACTGGGGTGACAGTGGCAGAAGGCTCCGCTCACGTTGCATCCTCACTGGAAGACAGCCACACACGGCAGGGATAAGCAGCCGGGCTCCTGCGTAGGCGCCGCACTTCCCGCAGCCCTGCCAGCCCTTGCGAGCGTTACAGGACCTAAAACGAACATGCGTTTCTGTAGGTGATGCCCAAGGGCCAGCACTGCAGGCCACATGTTTCTGTAGGTGATGCCCAAGGGCTAGCACTGCAGGCCACCAATCTGCTAGATGGTGGCACCTCTGTCAAGTCCTCAGAAGACACCCTGTTACCACTCTGGGTCAAGGGAGGGTTTCTAGCTCTCAAAACATCTTAATTAAAAGAGGGCTTAGGCAACTTCCTGCAAGGCACAATTCTGTCTTAAGGATGAAGAGAAAATACTCAAAGGAAGTAAATCACATCACGGCTTGAAGGACAATGATGTGCTCTGGGATTCAGAGTGCTCCAGTGAGGAAGGGGGAGAGAGAGAGGGAGCGAGAGGAAGTGAAACAACAGGAGGAAATGGGAGCTGTGTCATTTCCCACAGGAATCCTCCTCCAGCTTCTGCTGGAGAAAGATAAGGCTGCCCTGGAGGCCAGAAGAGGTGGACGCCACTCTGCAATTGTATTTACATCGATAACATCGGAGGGCCAGGGAGCTGGAACGAGGGTTATACGAGGTCTTTTGTCACCAGCTCCCTGGTTTGAATCTGGTTGAATTCTGCCTTCATGACCAGCAGCAAGGTAGCTCCTGGCCAAATGCTAACCCAGCTAACGGGCAACTTCCTTTGTGGAAGGACATACGGCCACTTTCGAGACCTGATCTGAGCCAGGATTATCCACCCCTGCGGTGACTGCTGTTGCAGGGGACCTGGGACAGGAGCTTGTCTCAGGCTTGTGGCCTGCCATTCCTAGGATTTGAAGAAGCTGTGAGAAAATAAGGAACAATCCAGCAAAATTTCTCTCCTGCTGCCCAGATCTGCCTTGATTTTTTTAAAGAAGGAAGGGGAAGAGTTGTCAGAGTTGTCACAGCCAGCTCCCGTGTGTGACACCCGTCCAGACCAGAGCCAGGAGCTCTCCCCACAGACCACTCTGCTCACAGAGCAGCAGGAACGACACCAGCAAACCACATGGGACATCTTAGCTTTCAACTAGCCTTCGTCAGGTTGGTCTGACACTAGTCCTTATGAGGGAAAAAACATATGTCACCTATACAAAAAACTGTATTTCATCTCTACACACTCTTTTCCTTGAGATCTTCCCTTTGCTGGTTGCTCACACCTATCTTTTTTTCTTCATCAACATCATAGGCTGCATCCAAGAGGTGTAAGAAAAATCTTAGTAAGTTTGAGCTGCCTTGCTGGTCAAGTTAAAGAAAATGCAAGTCTGATAGTCAGTTACTTTAAACTTATTGGATACAATTCTGATATTATAAAAGGTGTTTGCAATGCCAAAAAGCATCATAGACAACCCCCTTGTGATCTTTAGGTAGGAATCACATTTTTTAATACAGATAAGTAAGACACTGAAAAGAAAAATTGTCCTGAAACCACCAGATTAAATCACAGCACATTCACCCTTTGGTGAGAGCTCCCTGAGCACCCACTTACACTGTCTCCATGAGGCTGCAGGGCTGCCACTGCCACTCGACCTTTGGGTCAGGGTTCCCGCTTACGGTGCACTGGATTTTGTGTGTGCTTCTTAATTCCACCCGCTCGATCTTATCAAAATCCGTCTCCTTTTCATAGATTTTGGGTCTCTCTAAGGAAAAAGAAAAAAGCAGCAGAGTTTATATCCATGGCAGTGTTCCTGTTTCCATCAAACATCTTGCAGCTAGCAGTGGTGGTACTATGAGGTTGCTGAAGTTGGAGAGTACCTACAATGCTGAAACTCTCCATTTGCAAGAACATGGGCAAATACTCTGAAACACTCTCACCTTTGTCCTAATTGCTCTCAAATGTGGTGGACATTCTACACTTCTGGAAAATGCATGCAGTGAGAGTCAGGACTGCAGGATCAGGCTGTTTGTGCAGGCGCTATGGACAGAAAAGCACCGGGCGTCTGGTGTCGCCGCCTGCGAGGAATCTTATCAGGCAACTGGTGCTCTGCAACGCGGTTACCATTGTGCACGTTCTCCCAAGGGTCTCCTGGGAAGTCTTTTTCACTGGGAAGTGCTGCTTACCTTTTCCATATGTCTGTAGCATGCACTGGATGGAGGGGAGCAGGGAAGATGTGGTGGGAGGAAAACACTTGCAGAGTAATGCCAAGAAATTCTCCGCAGAGCAAAACCTGCATTATTCACACCCTTGGCCTGCACGTCACACAAGAACAAACTTGTGTGTGACACTCTGAGCGCTGCTCCCTGCCAGCAGGAAAGAAATGCTCTGTCCCTTCTACTTCCAGCTCCCACGGGAACGGGCAAAAATGAGAAATAAGGCTAAAAAATCCCCAGAGTGACCTGAACTTTTCCTAACCTCGGCGAGGGTGGGTTGGAGTTGGGGGTGAAGGCGCAGGCTCTTCCCTTGTGCAGACAGCTCTGCCCATCCCTGCCCGTATCTCTGCGTCCGCTTCTCATAACAGGAAGTCGCGCAGATTTATTGGTCGGGGTCCCTCCGCTCAACACCTCCGTGCAGCCGAGCGCCGCCGCTCTGCGCCCAGCACTTGCACAAGTTGGGAAGTGAATGGAGATTACATTTCTATTTTGTGGGTTAACTTATTTTTCTGCTGTCAAGGAGGCCCCACATATGTAAATATGAGCTGCTGTCCACCTCATCAATCTGCAGCCCTTTCGCTCCCTCCTTTTTTTTTCCCCTCCATCCCTCTACTCTTACGAGAGCACTGACCAGGCTGATCCCGTGCCTCGGTGGGATCCTCATTTTCCATTTCTCATGGTTGCCAGGTCAGAGTTTGAGTGATTTTCTGACCTCACCACTGCCTGAAAAATGTCAGCCTCCCCTTCTTCACCAGATGAAAGAAGAAGTGCTGAGTGTAATTGGCTCAGCCATACCCTAATTCCCATGCTACAGTAAAACATCAGAGGCTTTACAGTGTCTACATTATGTCTTAATTAGCAGTTCACTTAAAAAAAACAAATGAGTGGTCTTCTTGGTGTTAAGATGGATGGCACTGATATGCTCCACTTTGCTGTTTTGCTCCCCTCTGACTACATTTTGTTTCCCTTCTCAGGTGATGTTCTGGCAGTCTCCAAAACCCCACTTCTCACTCCTTGTCCTTTCAGAGCAGGAGAAGGGTCAGTGCTGCTGAAGGAGACCAGGAAGGCAGTAGACAGGTCAGCCCAGCAGACTGTGGCTGGGCCCCCTGCTACTCAAGTCTTCAGCTGCACTTCACTGCTGGGTCCCCAAATGTCCCACTGGCCACAGGCTTTGAGATTTGTGTGTGTACAGGCAATTCACAGGATATATTATGGGGACTAATGTGGAACTTCCTTGTAACTAGCATCTCGTTTCCCACCACTAAATTATTCCTGATTGTTAAAAACTATTCTAAAAAACTGCACAGAGGTAGAAACACATTTTTCATCTTCTCAGACACTTTCAGCCTCAAATCCTTTGTTCAACATGTCTGGACTGAACCCAAAAGAATGATTCTCCCTCAGAAGAAGAGGTGCTAAGTTCGGTACGGAAGGTTACTCCAGTGTTATGTTGCTGGGGATGTGAGAACAAAGCTGTGTGTTTGTGGATGTGTGTTTGTGTGAAGGAATATGAGGGGAAGGGTTTGGTTATTAGCTTTGAATACGAGAAGAATTTTTACATTCTTGGTGAAATGAGGAACACATTGACTGTCACTTATCTCTCTAGAAAAGAAATAATTTTAACTTGATCTAATTAAAATAAGAACATACATGAATGACAAATGAATTCCTAATTTCACAACAACTTTACTGCATGGCACTATTAAATATAACTTGAAACCTAAAGTGAGTCAAAATGATTCATTAAATGAAATAACAATAATTTATGAAGCTTAAGCAATTATTTTCTTATAACTTGAGGAGCTGGCTAAAAATGACTCCCTGGCACTTCTTTCATGGTGTCTCATAAGACTGTGAGTGTGGGGTAGTAGCTAATTTGGGGCACAGCACTCAGAAATTGGGGCAGTTTTTATACCTCTCTCTCTTTCACAGCAAAATGTGTAATGGTGGTAGGTGTCAATCTGCAGATGACTTCTATTGCACTTTTGAAATCTTTTAAGCCCCGTCCTGGTACTTTTAGAACCATCAGCGTTGGCCCGACATGCCACAGGTTTGTGGTGTACAGTGTGGGATGCTCTAATGTCTCACGCAAGACAAATTTCAAGCCTGAGTTAAGCCAACATGGTGAGTTGTTTTGCAGTGACATTTTGATTTTTGAGCTGAATTGCTGGACCTGTGAAGTCTTAGGGCTGGATTGGAATCACTGGGGGTGCATTTCTTGGACTGAAAAGGTGGGAGGCCCTGCCCGCTCTCCTGTGTGTCCCCTCTTGCAGTGCCCGCTGGGACAGCTGCCGCCTTTCCAGGCACTTTGATCTGCCGGGCCACATCCCACATACAGCAGTTGCTTCCATCAGTGCTGGAAACACCAGCATCTACCAAGTGAACTGGTTTCTTTGATGGGAGATCCTGGCCTTCTAGATT
This sequence comes from Tinamus guttatus, assembly GCF_000705375.1. Next base: position 495,754 of record NW_010580230.1, read on the forward strand.
TACTCGGTCTGTAAGTAGCTAATTGACTTGGTCCTGCCTGCAGAAAGGCCCTGCAGCTGAGCATGAGGTTTCCCCTGAGGCCGGTGAGGATCTAGCGCACCCCAAGCGTGCGCTTCTCGGCCACCCCCTCCCTCTGCTCTCTGGGCCCCGCTCGCTCGCCAAGCCGCGCGCTGGGCCCTGCAGGACCTCGGGCACCTTCGCTCCTCGGCGGCAGGGCGGGAGGTTCGGGGTTGCGAATCCATTTGCAACCCATTTGCCAGCAGCCAATCTATCTCTGGTTGCACCTTAAATCATGTGTCTCAAATATGGATTTCATCAACACGCATGCATTTGCATGTGCATTGCTGTTTCTTAAAAATAAGCTGTAGGGAACAGGGAGCTTGAATAGGCATTGGACACCTCATTCCTGCCCTGTGCATTCCCAAGATCCAATTTCTTGTTTCCCACTTGCCCCCCGACATCTGCCCTCCTCCTTCCGCATTCCCTTGGCCCCTGCCCTCCCCAGGCTGAGTTTGCTCAAGTAGAAGCCAAGCAAACCTTAAAGGCTCTGTCCATGGCTGCTTTGGAAAGCGCAATGTTTGGATGGCTCTAAATGTTTTGAAATTTGAACAGGATTTCGTCTGCGCAGGTTTCAAGTGTGATTGTATCCCCAGCCCTCTTTGCAGAGGTGCAATTGCTGGTGTGAGAGCTGACCTGAATACCTAAAGACTTCCCTGCTGCTGCGCTGCGAAGCGCAATGGAAAGCAGGTCCCCTTACTGCAAATTTAAATTTAACAGCATTATGTAAATCTCACCTTAGTTTCTAGCGCAATGTTTAGTCTTTGGGCATTAGAAATAAATAGTACATACAGTGTTTGGGATGTGGACCTTTCCCCTGACATTACTGCTTTGGCACAGGATTCCTCAGGCTCTCAATTCACTACAGATGTTATTATGGGGTGTCCCACTTGCCATCCAAAGGAGCACTCAAATAGAGAGGACAATCCGTAAAGCATCTACCTGATTTTTGTAGAAAAGCTTTGCTTTACTCCCAGGGAGCTCTTGCTCCAATGCTGCTCACCCACCTTCCCCCCTACAGTCTCACCTGGCTTTCAGAAAACCTTTCTGCATTTTTGCATTAGGCACATCATTAAGAGAACATGGAGCAGCCCAGCAAAGCCCCTAGGCACAACCCGCTGCGCTCCGTCGGACAAGGGGCTTCATTAAACCTGGTGACAGGGAGGCGACTTGTTTTCTATTCGTCCTTTCTGTTTCCCAAAAGTGAAAATAATTTGCACTTCACAGTCTTCCTCTGAGGGTTGTGCAGTGCTTTGTGGAAGCCCCAGCTGCACACGCTGAGCCTGGCAACGGCAGCAAGGTGGGTAGGAAACACAGTGATGTGAGCTGGGACAGGCCAAATGATGCAGGGAAAATTTTCCTCCCCCAAAATTCTCTACTTTGTTTTTGTTCAGTTTACAAGTGATCTCCTCCTCCTGCCACCTTTCTTAATTTTCACAGCTGAGCAGGGCTCAAAGCGAAGTGCTCAGTGAGGTGCTGCCTAATTGCCAGCAGAGCAGGTGGTTTGCTGGGATTTTCCTTAGCCTGCTCCGTGTGCCTCCCCACAGAGGAAAACCACGAGTTAACCTACCTGCAGGCATGGCTGGGACATGGCCTGGAAACCTCGGGCTGCCGCTTCCCGACCTCCCCCCACTGCTTCCCGAATGAGAACAGCTCTGGCTTCTTCCCTAGGGGCTCTGCCGCGGGGATCGCAGGTGCCGAGGGGAAGCGCCTCACAACTCCCTAGCAGGGAGCATGCCGGGCCGGCTCGCTGCAGCCCGCGCGTGCTGCCGCGCTCCTCCTCTCCTCTGGCCTAGGAGGTCACGACCATGCCAGGAGGGAAGCAAAGCCTGGGCTTGGGCAGGAGCTCATAGGAACAGTGGTCAGACCCAGACAGGCTCTGTTTTATTTTGGGGTTTCTCATTTGCTTAGCTGGCCCAGAAAATGGAAAATACTATCTTCTGTTTTACTTTTCCTGAGTCCTTCTCCAAGGGGTTTCACAGGAGTCCAGGAGGATACACAAAGAAAGGCAGAGCTGGCAGGACCTCCAAGCATGCAGGCAAGAGGGGATGTCACTTTATGCAGCTCTGCTTCTCCTACCTGGCCCAGTCCTTTAACCTAATCAGTAGCTGTGCTGTGCTGCTATTCCTAACGCATCCTAACCATGTGTTCCTCCCAGCCCAGCGTGTCCAAAGGAGCAGATATGAGGGGACAGAGCAGAGGGCAAAGTGGCCATGGAGATTATTTGTCCCATTGTTCTGAATTAACTCAGGCTTCACTACGACTCCATGCAGTGCTCGGCAGGAACCCTGGCACGTGCAAATCACTTGTGTGCGGTGTGACTGCAGCACAGCCTCTTGCCCAAAAAGAGATTTGGGGCTTTGGTTTAGGTTTTGTTCCGAAACTGCTTTGTACTCCCACAGAATAACTGTTTTCTCCCACGTTTCTCCTTCTTGGCTGCCTCAGATGTGCCACCACCAGCTGTTTGCTCGGATTGTCCCTTCTCCTTGCTCCCTCTCCTCCAAACTCTTCAGGACTTTATTTTCTTGAGGCTTTTCTCAATAAGAATTTAATCAAACAAAACAAAAACACAGCAACCCGCCGCTTCTTGGACAGTGTTTGATGTGTAAATATGTAAAGAAGGAGCATTTTGAAAATGCAGTTGGCTACCTCCTGGGGACTCGAGTCCTACCAGGAGGCAACGTGACTCCGCCAAGGAGCTACATGCGCCTGCGAGATTAAATTCCAGCTGCAGTGGGAGCACGGGTGACCAGAGGCACAGCTAAGCCACGTCTTAAAGAGACATTTTTGGAATAGCAGTGGGATCCCGGTGGCCGCTCTCCTCCAGCCCACGCAGCAGCCCACGTGTCCACATGCCCCGTTCCTGTGTATGACGAGCTGGGTCCTTGCCTTGGGCAGGCATTGCTATGGGTTCCTACCTGGAATTTGGCCATTGGAGCTGGCACCGTGAGTCCCTCTGCTCCCTGCAGAACCTCTTCCTTTGTGCCTAGTTCAAAGTGACAGTGGTGGCTTTGTCACAGCACGTGGACCAGCACGCAGACAGCACATGCTGCCTGGGAGCAGCAGCACCCAGTGCTTTGGAGCTCACTTCTATTTCCCCAGCGTAGTGACGTTTTGCAGAAGAAGAGGACAAATCCAAATAACATTTACTGTCTCATCCAACAGGCTATTTAAATAATTTTCCATCTTCTCCTACGTGATACAGATGAGGACTTGCTGCTTCCCACAGAGGTAGCTCTGAAATTTAGAAGACTGGCCCTGGTTTAGGCAGGGGGGACCGTAGGGCTGTTACTCAAATAAATGTGACTTGCTGCTCCGTACCAGCGAGCTGCTGCAGAACCAGCGCCTGGCACGAGGCTTCTCCAGCCCTGCACTGTCGCCAGCAGCATCTTCCCGACAGGGCACAGAAGCGCCGCTCCTACCTCTGTGCTCGCTGCAAGGCCAAGGGGATTTTCCTGCAGTCTGCTAATCTCTGCGCTCAAACTGCAGCCCCAGTAATTGCAGGCTCTGTGCCCTCTGGCTCCAAGTGGAGCCATTAAAATCTCCCCTCTTCAAGCACAGCCGTTTCCAGCTCGGAGGTGCTTGTGTCTCCATGGTGGGCAAGGTAATCCTTGCTTAAAATAGCTGGAGAGCCAAGCCGCAGATGCCTGGACAAAATGAGCCTCCCCTGGGGCTGAGCCTTGCAGACAGGACATGCGAGGTCAGCGCTGCCCTTCGGCAGGTATCTCCCTTTGTGGATTCCTCACTTGGGGATGGTCTGTTCTTAGCTGTTTCCTTGCGCTGTGCTTGGGCATGCAGCACCTTCTGCAGCCATTGTCCATGGGCTGGACAATGCGGACGTCGCTGCAGAAATGGTGTTTGGGCAGCGTTTGGCACCGTCTTGGCAGCGACCGTTCCCCACTGACATCTCTGCTGTGCGGGTCTCCCAGGAAGGCTGGTGGGGCGAGGCACGCACGGGAAGATGAAAGGCTTGTGCGGCAGTTTATAGCAAGGGATGGTTTAATCCTGAAATAGCATCTTGTTCACGCAGACCCGGGCTGTTTGTTTTTTTTTTCATATGCCTATTTGGGGAATGGCTGCTCTTCAACTAAACATTTGCTTTTGCACGCAAACACTAATGCATTTACCTGAACAAGATGATTTATTATCATTCTTAATTTTGTCTTCCTTTAAATGTTTCCGTTCTCAAACAAGATCACAAAACCATTTTATGGATAAACAACCTCAAGTGAGCAAATTACAGCGGCTTAACACATTACTGCTCATCAGCCGAGCTGCAGCAGCTGACCTGAAACACAGTCCTAGCTGTCTCCCCTCCTAAATTACACACCTTAGTCTATATCATCGTCGAGGTGGTTTAAGCTGGCAGATCTTATTTAGCATTTCTAATAGGTGAAATATGCCAAAACAGACAGTTCTCCATTCGTCAGGCACTGCTCTTTTGTGAAATG
>NW_010580230.1:509918-543055 GCF_000705375.1 Tinamus guttatus
TGGGCGCTCCTTGCCGCCACGCGCCCCTCCCTACGCGCGTCCTCGGCAGCGCCGGGGCCGTGTTCGCCGCTCGTGGCCCATGGACCTTCCTTTGGGGAGTGACACTCAACACACACATCCCCTCCCTGCAGTCCTCGCGAAGAGGAAGAAACGTTGAAGGGCAGGTTTCTTTGCAATTCAAAGGGGAAATCAGCAGAGGTTTCATTCCACGTAGCAAGATCAAGGACCTCGGCTTGCGTTTGAAGAAGTGCCTGGGATAGAGCAGAGCTCGCTGCCCACAAAGGAGGGGATAAATCTGGAGCTCTGCTCGGTGGGGCTTCCAAGGCCACGTTTAGACTCGTGGCTCTGCCGCAGTCGACAGTGATACTCCAGCAATGAATTTGGTTGAAGCGGGCTGAAGTAGGATGGGGATGTTTCATTTTTATAGTCAAGAAGGAGACAGTGATAACACTTATCTGAGCTGAAGTGATAAGCTATACAGGGAGAAGAGTTTTATTCCTCTCTGCTTTAATCCCTACTGGCAAAACTTAAAAATAGAGATCTGCTAAAGTAATAAGGCTAGCGCTGTCCCCACGCACGTCTCCTGGAAATCTGCCATTGGCTTCGGCCAGAGCTGGAACATTGTCCCAGGCCTCCATGATTTCACGTGCTGTCTCCTAGGAGCAGGAGACACTCAACAACCAGAAGAAGCAGCCCAGCCTCTGCACGTGCTCTTATCGAGGCCTATGCAGCAAAACAACCTCGTTGCTCACAGCCCTCCAGTGCAGGCTGCAGAGGAAGGCTCTGAGGCAGAGCTTGGGCTGCACTCAGGAGACCTGTACTCTGCTCCTTTCACTGCTGGGGGCCTCTGGAGAGCAGTTCAAAAGCCCGTTAAGTGATTGTCACCACATCAATTCATCGGCTTTAAGGAAGTCCTTGACCTTAAACTTCCATTTATATTCTGCAAAATGCCCTTGGTCTCCACAGGCTACCGTGCAACTTTGATATTCAGATGTAACTGCTGCCCAAGGAGAAGCTGTAGTCATCTCCCTAACTTGCTTCTAATTTATGAAATCACACAGAATCGGGCTGCTCTTATGAGGAAGAAACCTCAGGGAATAAGCTTTCATGGGCTAGCTAATAGCCAGTCCTGCAAAGAATTTTCAAGTAAAATACTCTCTTGCCATCCATCTTTGCTAATGCATGCAGGAACATCAAGCCACAGCATGGGAAAAATTTTGGACTGACTCAACCTAAACCCAACAACAGCGCTGTGCACAGTTTCATATTAATGCCTTGCTAAAACAGGGCTGTGCTTCTGGATTTCCAATGCCTGTGGTATTCTTTTAAACTTTCCTAGCTTCGTGCATTTTATTTTGCAGTTTTACCCAAATCTCTGAATTATTTTGGTTTCTCTGAAGCAATCACTTACCTGTAGAAGCTTGGGTTTGATGTCTGGAGAGGTAACACGGCAGGGGACAACCACCGTTTTCTTAGCATCTAAAATGTAGATGATATCAGGATGTTCTGGGTAAATCTGCACAAATGGATTTCTGTAGTCTGCAGGGAAAAGAACACGGGTGTGTGAAACTCTTTCTCTCCTGGACGATGACCACAGCAGCACAGAAATACTGATCTGGGAGCTGAGCTACCCCTGGAAAGTGAAGAGATGCTCCCTGATATCTTGCCTGCTTACAAAAGGCAGTGTCATATAAGGATTGTAGTCACTAGCTACAAATCAGACTGCCCCATTTCTAACCTCCTTCTATTAATTTGCAGAGAAATCCTATAAAAGTTGCTTTTCCCATTGATTCCCCCGCAGTAAAAAGCCCAGGTGTCAACAACACAGGTCTTGGTGGCAGCTGAGTTCTTCCCTCAGTGCTCTGTATTTCTCTCCCAGGAGATGCTAAACTATTAGGGTTTCCCCAGCTGTTTGGTGTTACAATAGGTTTACAGAAGTTAAGGTAAAGCCACTGAAAGCAAGCTGCCTTTGGTAAATGAGAATCCCTAGAGCTCTGTGGAAAGTACTCCAAAAGGGAAAGTACACCCAAGATACCCCCCTAAATGGCAAGAATAATCTGTTTAAACTAACAGAGAGGTAACTTGGTCACCCTTGGGAAACTATGGGATTTTGCACACATTTGCACCAATAAATCAGACTGAATTTTCATATATAGTGGAAATAAATATGAAAGTCGGAGGTAGTGTAAATCATAAAAATTCAGAGCCCGCTATACTGACGGTTCATTGCATGAATGAATAATGGTCATCAGGAGATCCAAAAAGAACTCTAGAGTTGTGTAATCTAGAAACCTCCAAGATTTCTCTAAAAAGCATTCTTTGATTTGAGCTTTTAGTTCCTCCTTGTCAGATAGGCTTACCCTTAAGTTTCAAGTACTATTCAGCAAATACTGCAGACTCCAGCACATAGAACTGCTTTTGCTTTGGATTATGCTGTTTACAGGAAAGGAGGCGCACGCTGTTTGATAACCTCCACACACACAGCCTTGACCTGGGACCTGCCTCCATGCACTTCATTATATTATGGCTCCAAACAGCTTCACCTAGCGCATGTGAACCAGCTGATGTGAAGTGCTGTGCACAATGTAGCTTGCAGAAATCTGCCTCTAAAGTACACTGGCAGTGTTTTAAAAAAGAGGATGTGCTATGGGGAAATGAAAAGCAGGTTTTGAAAGCATGCTTAACTGCTCCCAGCTGGGCTCAGCTGGTAATAGATATGGCTGGCATGGACTAACATGTCTAGCCCTGTGGACGGATAAGGAGGTCTCCAACAAAGACCACACTTTTAATGGCTTTAGAAAAGGGAAATTCCTATAATACAGGGATACATGCCCTATAATGGCATATTTCTGTCCAAACACGTGATGAAGTCCACATGTCACCAACTTGAGAGGGGGGTGCTATTTTAGTGAGATGGGGACGGTATTTTCAGGGCCCCTTGCTGCTGTCCCCGGTGGAGAGGCTCGTGCCAGCGCACGGGGAGGCGAGCGGAGCCGGCGTCAGGCAGCCGCGTACAGCGCGTTCAGGCAGCCCTTGCTGGACAGTTCCCAGCGGAAACTTCTTCCCCCATACCCAATCCCTGGCAAACATTATTTTGCTTCCAATCTGTGGGGGCTCATTTTCAATTTAAAGCAAATATTCGCCCCTTGGACCCTATTAGGGAGCTGTGGTTATTTCATGCAGGAAGATCTGCATTTAAATTGTACATGAAGTGCTTGTCTGTGCTGGATTTCTTCTGGGTAACAAAGCTGGTAGAAATGAGATAACTCTGCTTGTGCTGCGTTTTTATCTAGTTGCCAAGTTCTTTCATCAAATAGATGCACTGCTTAGATGGTGAAAGATGTTTCACCATCACTGCTCATTCTACTCCTCTAAGGGCCACCTGTCAGCACGAGGACTTCTAGTTTTCTGCTAGATATTGGTGATGGTTGTTGGTCATCTGCAGGCAGTTTGGACATGGGACATGAGATTTGGATTTACTCTTCCTTCCCACAGCACAGCTCCAGCGAGAAAGGGAATTGCAGAGCTGATTTATCATCTCCTCCTCCACTTTGGGTTGATGACCTTATGGCTCATTTGGGAACAGATCATTCATTTGGGCCAATTGGTGTTCATTTTTGACAGCAGTCTTTGCTTAAGGGTCACAGAATCACAGAATGGTTGAGGTTGGAAGGGACCTCTAGAGATCATCTAGCCCAACCCCCATGCTCAAGCAGGGACAAATAGCGCACATGGCAAAGGGTTGTATCCAGCCTGGTTTTGAAGACCTCCAAATCACTCTTTACCCTCACCCTGCTCCTGCTCAGTAGGTATTCAGGGGAATACAGGGCAAGATACTTACAGTTCGACCTTGTGTGCCTTCTAGATATCAAAACACTGCTTAAAGACAAATGTTATGAATACCTAAAATAATTCAAACATAACTAAAAAAAAAAAAAAAAAGAAAAAGAAAACAGCAGTACTTTGGAGTGGGCCTACACGCTTTGTTTCCTTTCTGAGATAAACTGATGGAATTACATAAATTGATGGAATGAGAGAGCTAAATCAAGAAAAATACACTGAAAGCATTGGGAGGAGAACAAGAGGGAATAAATGGTGAGGTGAAGGCACCAGGGTGGGGCCTTGCTCACAGGGAAAACCATGGTTAGATAGACCATGAGGACAGCCCTCTGGATGGTATTGACGGAAATGACCTTGCAACTAAGTAGTGAGAGCAACAGCTCTCAAATATGAGGTGAAAGCACCAAGGTGGGGCCTTGCTCACAGGGAAAACCATGGTTAGAGAGACCATGAGGACAGCCCTCTGGATGGTATTGACAGAAATGACCTTGCAACAAAGTGGTGAGAGCAACAGCTCTCAAATACTGCAAGAGATGTCCAAAAAAAGAAGATGTTTTCATTCCGATTGCGTAACTCACAATAACTCTACCTCCTTTCATGAATATTTCACAAAAATATTGAAAAAGTTTTAGAGAAATGTAAAGGAAACTAAGGACATTTCTTTGTAACCTCTAAGGCTTTCAATAATCTGTGAGATTCTGATAATTTTATCACTCCTAACGTGCCTTTTTAACATCCCTTTACCCTCAGTCCTACTCCCCCTGTTTACCCTTGGTCCTACTCCCCGTTTACGTTCGGTCCTACTCCCCGTTTATCCTTGGGCCTACTCCCCCTGTTTACCCTCAGTCCCTTTTCCCCTGTTTACCCTCAATCCTATCCCCCTCCCCGCCGTTTACCCTCAGTCCTACTCCCTCCGCTTACCCCCAGGTCTACTCCCCTTCTTTACTCTCATACCTACTCCCCTTGTTTACTCTCCGGCCTACTCACCAGCTTTACCCTGGGTCCTAGCTCCCCTGTTTCCCTCAGGCCTACTCCGCCTCTCCCTCAGGAGATGTTCAGGGGAATACATGGTAAGATCACTTCACAGTTTGACTTTGTGTGCCTTCTACATTATCACTGTCAATACACTGTCACGCCACAAAAAGAGAACTAGCAACTTCAGTACCCCAAATCTTCAGTACCCCAACATTCTTGAAAGGCAACTGTACAGAGAGGGTGAAATTTTTATCTTATCTGTGAAAAGCCATGGAATTAAGTGGCCTTAATTCATCCTCCATCATATGTTGGAAATAATTTCTCTTGATATGTCAGTTTGTAGGATTAAAACACCCACTTTCATATTTTGTAGATCTTCCTTGCATAGGCACATACACAGCTGAATTTAACAATTCATATCTTTAAATTTAATTTTCCAGAAATTAGATGTCATTAGAGACCCACCAACAGATGCACCATCTATTTCAAAGGCCATTACCTGAATAACCACAGAAGCTTATTAACCCACCACAGTGGACACCTACAGGGAAGTTTCTTCCCAAATAAAGATAGATTAGGCAAACCTGTCTCGAGGCAAGAGGGGTTAAACTTATTAAAGCAGTTATTAAAACTTCTAAGTGAAGGGATCATTTCATCATTTACTCCCTGTGTTCACATGACACAGTCGAGTGATCATACAAGCTTCCAACTCATCATGGAAATATGTAAGTGCTGTCCCTTGGAATCAATCTTCAGACCATGAACTTGGTGCTCATGAGCACGAGTTCCTCCTCTCCACCTCCCAGAAGACCGTCAGTCAAACCGCAAAGGGTGAAACGTGACCTTTGGGACAGGGAAGAGGGGCTGATGCCCTTTGCATTCTTGGCAATTTAATTTTAGCTTGGAGACTTAGAAATCGGTATCTTTGCAGAGTGAATGCACCACGTGATGAGGCACAAGGACAGCAAGTGCTGACAGGGCTGCTCGTGTGGGTGGGAGAGGTCACAGATGCTCCAGGGATGCTTTACAGCAGGCGCCAGGGTCGCTGTGCAAGTACCAGCGCCACGGGATTGACAGCAGTGGAGCTGTGACACGGAGTGGCTAGGAGCTCTTCAAAGCTCTTCCGTGCCCTTCTTGAGCTCAACACGAGGCACTAAAGCAGAAGTCAAGGACCGCAAATCTGCACGATGTATCTTTTCAAATCGTGCCTCTTCCTGCCAGCTTCTATTCCACGCACTGACTGATTCTGTCTGGTCTATAAACAACCAGGTACTTCAGAGTAAGGGCACTGGAGAAAACCTTATGTGAGAGATATTAATTAGAACCCTAAATTAGAGCTGATTTAGGAAGCCTCAGATACACAGCTGGGCTTTCTGGATGGGCCTGCACGGGGTCTAATCAAGCCTCCACATGAGAAACTTGATCAGCAGACCACAGCTTTGTAGCTAGTTCCAAACCTTAAAACCAATACAAAATATTTACACTCAGTCCATTTGGTCTAATGCACTTTCCCAAACAGGTCTGCTAAGTTGTTAGATTGAATTACATTACAAAAATGTGTTTAAAGCTTGTCTGTGACCATTAATCCTGCTTAATACCTCTCTACTTCCAAGATTGACTTCACTCAGATTCTGTTTTACAACAGATCTAAAAAGAATCAATTTTTTTCAGCCATAAAGACAACAGTCTCAGACTCAGCATGACACTTGCAAACTGTCGGAAAACATCTAAATGGGAAGCATGAATTTACCTTATATGTTATAGAAATTATATTTCATTCCTCATTCATTTTTAATGTGAGCCAGCACCTAAATTGCCACATGTCTAGCCAGTAGATAGAATTACCCTGCCCCACATCACAAGCTACAGGCTGAGCTGGAAGCCAAAACATATAAATCTGACCTTCTACCACCAGGATTTGAAATCTAGAGAGGGTTTTAAAATGACCATGCAGGGAACTGAGCAACTGCCAGTGGGTACCTTGGGAATGGTTTGCACAGAGAGCTAAATACTTCCCAGTGAAACTCCTAAGTAGCTTGGACTGAGCACATCACGGAAAGGAGACAGCAGGAGTGTCCCCACCGGCTCCTATCAATATGTTCCAGCCTTAAGCTAATCAGCAATTGGGTATCTCCTTGTAAAGAAGTGTCTCAGAGACTGAACTCCTCTAAACAACAGTGTCAGGGTCACTTTTCTTTAAAAAATGATAACCTTGGCTGCAGGGAAGATCTCTGCTCCCAGCTGCTGCAGCTCAGTTCCCCTCAGCTGCTCAATGTGGAGAGATGCAGAGTCTGAAACGCCTGTGTCGTCCTGCAGCCCAAGATGGGAAACTCTGGGCACCCATCCGGGCTGCGCTCGGAGGAGGCAGCAGCTCCGGGCAGAGGGAAAGGCCCTTCCCTTGGGTCTCAAGGTGCCGGTGCCAGCCAGGCAGCTCAGTGGGAGTTGCAGGAAGCCACCGCGCGGCCGGGCTGCTGCTGTTTACCCAGCATGGCTCAAGGAGAGCGGAGGAAGCGGACGCAGTGGGACAGCAAGGGGAAGGGGCCAGGGGCGCCAGGAGCATGAGGCATAGCTGCACACAAAAGAAACTCAAAGGTCAAGTGCCTACAAGGACATTGTTTACCTTAAGGCAGCAAGGCCCTTCATGTTTAAATGCCCATTCTGTCTCAGAGGAGATTAATTGCAGCTCAAGAGGAGCTCAGGGAGGGTCCCTTTTAACTCACTGCTCTGATAGCGCTTGCCTGAGAACATGCGGATCCCATCGGAGCCCCAGGGTGACAGCAGGCGGACCCAGCTGGGGCAGCAATCACATATGGGGCTTCTTCGCCTCTCAGTGACATCGAGTCTCTTGCAAGCGCTATCTGGAGCGTGGCTGGATAGGTACCATGCCGTGCCGGGGGTTTACAGCTATGTCAGGCTCACTTGTGCTGCAGAGCACCGTTTGACTTCGGCTTTCCAGTGGGCTCCCAGCCCCGTCCCACCAGCTGAGGAAGCCGAGGGGACTCGAAAGCACTCAGCATCCCGCGCGCCCACAACCCAGCATGCTCAAACCCAGGCGCTCGCCTACAGCTCCTGTCTTCTCAGTGTTACATCACCTGCCCGCGTGTTCAAAGCGTCCTCTCGAGACACACACACAAGATTTTGTACAGGCTTTCTGGCACTTTTCATTTTGGTTCGGGTTTCTTACGTTGTGAAAGCAATTTGTCTCCTGGTATTTGTATCATCTCTGAAATGGTGGAGTTAAGATCACTTCTGCCTTCAGATATAATCCATCACCCCACAGAGATGATGAACGCTAAATGTCTCTTGAGGACACTCATCCACTTCTGAACATTTCTGTGAAATTCCGAAATGTTCTCATTTTGCGTTTCTCTCTGTTCCTGCACAGATAATTCTCTCACCTTCACTATCCATTTTCTTCATTCAGTCCTACCTTAAAAGAGCAGACTGGCTGGGGAGCCTGGGTGATGAAAGTTTCACAGGTTTTTTTTGACATAATTTCCATAAAGTTTCTCTTGTTCACTGTCAAATACACTAAGAGGAGGTTCATATGCTGTTCTTTATGTTAACAGGATCATTAGCAGGTAAGCAGCACTTTGGACAGAATATTTTGGACAGCATTACAAGGAATTGCCTAATCTGCTGTACTCGTCATGCCAACCTACCAAACCTACCTCCTTCTTCTAGGAACAGGAGTAACTTTATAAAAGTCACTTGTCCAGAAACTGCATCTTTTAAAATAAAAGTCTTTTTCAGTTTGCCAGGCAAATGAAAAAACACTGGCTGTGGAATGTGTAGATTAAACAGAAAACAGCATATTTTATCTTTAGGCAAAACAAAAATTACTGCAACCTCTCCGAACCCATTCTGAGTCAACATGAAGCATTCTGCTTTGGTCAAATGAAATACATTCTTCCCTTGGAGACTGCAGTTAGAAACACAAGAACTTTTTTAGAGAAAAATATTACTTTAAAAAATGTTGCTTCAAAAATTGTGGAAACAGAAAGGTTTCATTGCCAAACAAAATAAAGCCCAAATGGAACTTTTTTCTTTCTTTTTCTTATGTAGGTCTCCATACTTAGGCTGAAATTATGTTTGGAGGATCAGATGGCCATTAAAGAACTGGTCTCCTACATGAGCTGCTGCTAGCAACACAGCTTGGGTAAGACTCAGCAATTAGCAATTTCTGGGCAGATAAGCAATGGGAAGGAAGACATAGGGGAATGTGTGTGTGTGATCTGGACTGTCAAACTTTCATTTAGAAATTCTTTATCAATGAAAGGGAGGGGACTGTTACATCCTCCTGCTGCAATGTTAAATGCTGTCACTGACTTTTTACCAGAAACCCATTCTGCTCACTCACACTGTATTTCAAAAAAGCTCCTCCATTTGAAAATGCCCCTTTAGGATAGGACTTGAAGATACTGGATGTCTTGATTCAGGATTGAAAGTGCCCTACATTTCCCCTAGATCAGGCACTCACAGCTTGAGGAACACCACGGAGGGCCCCACATGTTGACATTGCCTGTATTCCCACTTGATGTGGCCCTAACCTCTGTGGAGTAGAATAGGGGTGCCAGAGCCTTCGACCACTCTGCGAGACAGTCAGCTTATCTGGGAGGCTCCCCACTGAGCAGACAGGACACTATTTGCCTATCTCAGCTTGCTGAGTGTCTGGCAGCTAGTGTAGCTGTCTCAGTGTCTCCAGCATATAAAAAGGAAGAAATGCAGCCCCAACTCTCCTCTCACTGGTGCTATCTTCTGGAAAGCAAGCCAAAGCCCAAGTCAGGGCTGTCACCCTGGCCCTGCATGTCTACTTCTCACATTCAGATTATCTCTGTGAACTGTCAAGTGAATTAAGGAGGCAGAAATCAGCTTCAAAGGATGTCAGGACCAAAATATGATCTCATGTGAGGGGTGCTTTCCTGCACCTCAAGCCTCTGTGGATTTTGTTCAGTGGGGAAGGATGAGAAAGATGGGGCTTCACACCTTGGCTCTGCACTCCCTGCTAAGGCAGAGCCCATCCTCACGCGGTTCTTGCACCACCTTCCCTTCCTGTTCTTTGCAATAGCAACACCACGTAAATGGCAGTCCAGAAAGCCAAATGTCAGGAAACAAATTAGTCCAGTCACCCTGCCACGTACCAAACTCACAGTGACTTCAACTTCCAGCTTTCTTATTTTTCACCTCCTTATTTCTGACTGAAAACAGAAGCTAAAAAAGCAAAGGGTAATAGTGTCCAAAGCGCCTGTTTAGAGGGCTCGCCAGGTCTTGGGCAACACACAAAAGCTTGTTCTATGTTTTCATTTGGTACATCTTCATTTGCCTCTGAAAATCACCAAAGGTGACCAGGGAAACTGGGAGTGCATTGCTCTCAAATGCCTCTGCCTGCCTGCTGGGAGCATGTGGGGTGTCTGTACATCACCAGGCCTCTAAGACCCAATATAAAAAAATCTAGCAAATAAAAACAAGGGCAAAGGAAGAAAGAATTCATTTAATGTATATCTAGTCAAAAGTTATGGAGCTTTCATTCCCTTTTAAGAGCTTTGTGGCATGCCTGTAAATATATCATCCTTTCGATGGAGCCCAGGAGGTAGGAGGTCCCATGCAAGCTATAGAACTATCATGCTTTTAAAATGCCCAAGAAGCAGAGAAGGAAGAAAATAAGTGAAAAAAAAAATCACTTAAAATTAAGCTGATGCCTCACAAAGCTTTTGGAATGAAAACTGGGCTCAGCTTTGCTAGAGGGAAGTTAAAACAGGGAAAGGTATTTGTAAAAATATGCGGATAAAATCTTACGTGTTGGTTATCTCTATCATTTCCAGAACTATGTTGCTTAACAAAATAATAAAGATGTAGGTATTTGCCGCTGGCCTTGCTAGCCCAGGAAAGCTGCCCTTAATGTTTGAAGGACATTCTAGGATTCTTTAGTTTGTGAATTATCGATGCAACTCATGAAGTGCTATATTATGACTGGCAGTCCCTGGGACTGCAGTGCTTCTCTGCTCACCTTTGAGGTGATCCCTGTCTTTGCCAGTATTCAGGATTCAGACATTTCAGTGGGTGGCAGCTTTTCTGAACCATCTGGATTCGGACTTGTGGGACAGCGATCACTGATGTATCATGATGTATCATGCTCATATAAATCACCTTGTGCCAATTACAGGTCAGAGGAGGTGGGACTTCTGTTTTTTTGAAGTAGTTAGCTGAGAACCAGCCTTAGCTGAGAACCAGCCCTAACATCGCCATAATTACTTTCAGAAACAGGATAACAGCCCCGTTTTGCTTAAAACATAAAAAATAAAGCATACCTGTTGTTGGCACTGCTAGTCCTATGTCTTCAAGCATCCTGCACTGCATCCTTTAACCTTCTGTTCTAGTAAAGCAGCACTGTTTGGCTGCATGGACAGGAATGCACAATTTGGAAATATGGATGAGCTTTTCTGGACACTATTTGGCAAGACAGGACCAGATAAGGTCAGTGAAGCTGCCGATGGCAGGAAGTGAGGCAGAACCTCGCTCATGCTCCTACTGACACATTCACTGAGTGGAGCAAAACGGCAGGCAGCAAACGCGGTGCCGTTACAGTACGGAGCTAAGGACTGCGGGGGCAAACGAGAGCAAAAGCTGCAGCAGCATTTCCGACAGCACCGGGAGCTCTTCCAGCTAGCGCCCTGAGGACTGCCTTACTTTGAAGCACTTGCTCTGCTGACTGTACCTGTATTTCAAAGTGCTGAGAGCTGCAAGTCCCAACTTCTGCCTAGACTGAGGCCTGGGGTAGTGCTTTGGGCAGGGAGAGAAAATCTTTGCTTGATGTGCTTTTTTTGTTCTTCTTTCCCCTCTTTCCTAAGCCCTGTTAAATTTTACACGTGCCCCAGGAAACACAGTATACTGGACCACAAAACAAGACAGCCTGCACTCTGCTTGGGCCCAGAATCACAAAGGTTGAAAGAAACGAAGCTGTTTATCCCAGGGAAGCATCTGCTCATGTCGGAAGGGTGACTGCAGGAGACAGGAACAGGCGGCACTGCCTTTCGTCTAGCTCCACAAGAGTCCTTTACTCTGGGGGTTCCTAGGTGGGCAGCAAATTTGCAGTGAGGAGACGGTCTGAGCACCAAGGATGGGCTTCCTGGACTCCCTTGCAATGAAGTTAAACTGTGGAGTTAAAAAACTCCAACTACTTCTGCTCCGGCCACGAGCTGCAGTGTATTTGCAACAATGAGGTGAGCAACAGGAGAAGGGGCTGCCTGCTTTTTAATTAAGATTGCTGGGGCTTGCAGCTGCAGCAGGAAGCTGAAAAGGCCCCAGGAACAGTTATTCAGGATGAGCATCCCGAGCTCTCCCTGCGGCCGCCCGTCCCCGCGCAGCTGGGCCTGGAGGCCGACCCCACTGCCGTAGGGTCCCTTATGATCCGGCTGATGTGTAGGGGTCTCAGCTCGACTGCACTGGGTGGCGAGGGCTGCCGAGTGCCAGATTGCAGTGGAGCTGAGACACTGCACTAGGGAGGCTGTAAAAACAGAAGCGAGCACAGGAAATAATAGCCAATAAGCAGCGCTTCCGATACAATCATGTTCTCATTTCAGTGTCAAGCAGCATGACAGGAATGAAGGGAAAAATCCCATTCTCTCTCCTTTTTTGGCAATCATGGCTTGTAACTGCTGAGGAACTGCCAGCCTTTAGGGACTGGCTCAACATCTTCTCGCTCCACCTGGCTTGGCCGTATAAACACCCTGCTGGGCACTCGCTCTCTCCCAGGGAGGGTCTCTCCTCCTCCAGGGAGCTCTTCTGCCCCTCTCCCCTGCCCGGCACCCACAGGGAATGTTGATTTTCCCTTGGACACAGTCAGTGCCCAGGCAGAGGAGGGCCAGGTTCCTTAGAAAGGCAGGGTTGCAGGTTGAAGAGAAGCAGCCCACCCTGGCCAGCAGCTTTCATGTCCCCAAACAGCAACCATGTATAGGAACTGCAGGGGAAGAAGAGCGTGCCCCGTGGACAGCGTCCACGCTGAGCTGGAAAACGCTTGATTTGAGCCTTGCGGGCTCTGCAGGACACGGATTAGATGCTTCCGCACTGACCGTCTATTCCCAGCCATTCAGCCATGTCGTGCACAGTACAAGGTGGCTCATTATTGTGCCTGCACTTCCCTCCATAGTTTTTAAAGCCTAGGAGCCTGGGCAAGGTTGCTAGAGCAGGGAGGGCCTATCACACAAGGAAACTGCAGCTGCAAGGGGAGATTCTTTGAGGTGATTCAGAAAAAAACAGTCGTTTCTCTAGTTGCTGTTTTTAAGGGCATTAATAGGCTCAGGCAAGCCGGAGGACATCCTGTGATATTTTTCACATTAGCAGTGTTCCAAGTGCTTCCACCACCGGCAAGCATTTCATAACTCGAGATATTTTCTTAAGAAAAGTGCTCAGGCGGTCCCAAAAGATCCATAACATTTCCTGCACGTGCTCCCACCATAGAGTAATGAAGTCCTGCACAGCCAGCCAGGGCACTGAATCAGGACAGAGAATGGAGGTTTTCAATGCACAGTTTCCTGTAGTTCAGGCATTAGGTTGGGTTAACAATATTGGATGGGGGGCATCTGAGCAGTGTGTAATGCGAAAAGGAAAAAGCTCAGCACAAGAAGTAGGGTGGATAAAGAAACCAGGGCTTGGAGTAACAAGGGAAAACAGGGAAAACAAGGAAATAGAAAGGGAGAAAAAAATGACTGCAGGAACTAACAAGTAGCACCAAAAAGCCTTTTTCCGATAGAGGAAGACTTGCTGGAACAGCAGGATAAGGGCACAAGAGGACTATTTTCATCAGACAGAGAAAGACAGGAAAATCTAATCCACATGAATCAAACAGATGGGTTCACCTGGTAGCTCAGAAGTTAATTTAGCTGTATGGACATAAAAATCCTCTTGGGACGGCCCTCAGGCCTCCTGACGGTTCCACCAATTAACCGTGCCATGAGACTACTAGAGCTGGCTAGCAAATGCTTAAGTGTTTCCTGTCAGCAGATGATTTAATGAACTATTCAAATAATATCAGCCAAACTCATTCCCTCTCTAGCATTTAAGAAGAATATTCAAACAATCATACATTAGTTATTAGTGGAAAATAATGAAATTCACCCATTTGTATGAGTATGTGTGGGAAACTTAACGGCAACACTGCTCAGCACCCATGCAGTTTGTGTCATACCCTGCTCAAGATACAAAAGGTCAGCTACACTACACTTACAGTCAGAACTTGGAAGATCCTGCATGATTCAACAATTTAATAATGCATTTGTCAAATAGATTGGAAAAAAATCATAATTTTCCAGGAATATTCTCTTAACAAAAAAATCGTACTATTGGAATTGCTGTTTATGGTGTTATATTCGCTGATAAGCAGAAAACCCTGCTTATCTGAAGATTATTTTTCTACATAATATTAGACCTGAACTCAACAATTCTCATGCATAGAGGGGAGGCAGCTCAAAAAATGGAAAAGAAAGGAGAAGAAAAGAGGTTTTAAAGAAGTGCCTGTGAATTCAGCTTCCACGGAAACCCAAAATGCAATCCAGCCTCTCCAAAATGCCACAGCCGCTGTTTGCTCCAGCACAGGGTCAGTGGGGAGGGGGGGGTTTAATGCATCTCAACTGAATTGCCTGTTCCAGCTAGCACAGTAACACAGCCTATATTCCCAATGGATATATAGCAAAATGAAGTTCTTACCTTTAACAAACACATAAATTCTGGCCATGAGATCCTCATTAGTTGGGAAATCGTCATGAATGCAGGTGAAGTAGCCGGTGTCGTTCGCGGTGACCTTCCTGACGACAAGCGTGCTGCAGCTCTGCCTCGTGTTATTACGGCAACTATTGATGTGTATCCTAGGGTCTTCTCTCTGGTTCTCCCGCAAAAGCCAGCTCACTGAAGGTGCTCCCCTGTCAACACAACGCAGGACATTAAAGGTGGGCTGTGATCTCAGACAAACCTTGGGCTTCTTCCTGGCCAACTTGTATTGATATTCCCAATGTTCATCCTCTTGCCATTTGGCAGTGAATGAGAAAAGCTGTAGGGTGATTTGTGTTCCCAGCCAGAAGAAGATAAGGTCGATCATCCCACACTCTTCCCCAGAGCAGCCTGTAGTAACTGTAGGAAGCTATTCCTGGAGGGAAGTTATTTTTTATTTTAAGAGATATCCGCAACAGAAGCTTTATATATATATATATGTATATATATATATATATATGTGTGTATTTTAGACACATCAAACATCAGAAAGTACCAGATGAAATTATATGTTTCTTCCAAACTGCAGACTTTGCAGATTTTAACAGCTAAATTAACTTATACTTTCTTTCATCTCTAAGGTTGCATCGAGAGAGGAGAACACTTACGTAACTTCTCCTCACCTTTCTTGCTTAATCAGCAGTGACTGAACCTTGATTTTGTGAAGGGTATGGAACTAATCAGATTACAGATCTCAGAATATCTGCTCAAGACACATTTTTCCTATTCAACTTGTCGTTGTGGTCAGAACATACAACCAGCAGGGTAAATACACCATTTCACTCACCTGATCTATCCGTTGTCTTATCTATGATCACAGCTCATGTCAAATACAATTCTACATAGTTCACTGTCACAAAGCAAGGTCTTTTCATAACCTGTTGTGGAACTCAGAGCTTTCAGTTGATCTAAACTATCTTGGCAACAGGCCCTGGCTGTGCTAATCCTGTTGTGTTAGAAACATCAGGGCACCCCATGGGAGCAGATGCTCCTGGAGCTCTGTTCGGTGTGGGATGCACTTGGAGGGCTCTAAGGGAGCACTAGGTGCTCATGTGGTGAAGATTATGGTCTTTCTATAAGGGACTGGTTTCTGCTGATCAGTGTGGAAGCTGATGGAGCATCGGGGAGTACCTGTCCATGGATTCTTTTGGAGAAGCTGGAGTTTATGTTAATGTAAAAGGGGGGCAGTTTCTCTTTCTGTGTTTGAAGAAAGAGGCCACTCTGAAAGCACAGGGAGTTCACTAAGTGCTCAGTGAACTCCCACTGACCCAGTGGCATTTGCTGAGCTGAGGAAGGACTCTCTGGATTTCTCCAACTGAGAGTAGCCAGGGAGAAATCCGGTCTGGCCATGTCCATTGAGCACAGGGATGCTCACACTGACTGTGCCCGCCGAATGTGCCGTGTACGATTTCCGGTCGGCTTGGAGCGAACTATTCTTTTTGTGCCAGTTGCTTTCTAATGGTGCAATAGGTGCAGCAAGGGAACATGTTTGCCTGTAAACTCTCAGTGATACTTAAACAAACATCCTCTTGGCACTCGTTTCTGCCCGTCCTTTTGTCGCCTTCCTGAAGATGATGCAGACATGGGGCTGAACTCTTGAGGTTATTCCCAGCACGTAGCTGACTGCGAGCATTGGAAAAGGGTGAATATCCTCTCTGGTGAACAGCCTCACCCTCGGTTTTGGATGCACTGCTGGCTTGAACAACCCCACCTCATCCGTCACACCAGCTTCCTGCCCTTCAGAGCACTGAATTACTTTTGGAGGGGAAGTCCCTTCCCCATGCTCTTTCCCAGCTTTCCTAACGTCATTAATGACCGAATGAGCACCTCATCAAAAAACCCGACTTGTGGTCCTGCATATGGAGTGATGCCACTGCAAACATTCAACACCGACTGAGTGTTCAGGCCCCTGTCCCTCTCCGGTCACCCTGTGCTCTGCAGCCTGATGTCTGCCAGAGTTGGAAATCTGCAGCAGCGGCTCTGCAGAATAGAGGAGGGATTTCATACACCTGTGTTTCCGTAAATGTGCCCAGTTTTTCCAGCAGCATTTCCATGTTATTTAGGTAGAAGACAAAGACTTTGCCCTTAGCCTTTGGATTTTCATGCATGTGGCAGAAGGGATTTGCAGCAGTAGCAGCAGCTCTGGCCAGGCTGCCAAACATTAGGAAATCCTGGCCAAGAACCTCAGAAGAATGGAGTTTGAGGGAAAAGGGAGATTCACACAGTTACCTCGGTCTTCCATAGTTACCAGCTCTTTCTGCTCTCTTGTGCTGGAAGGGAGATTCACACAATTACCTCGGTCTTCCATCTTCCATCCAGCTTCTACCAGCTCTTTCTGCTCTCTTGTGCTGTGTTCCACTCAGCCCTAATGCTCCTTGGAAGCAGGAGTAACTTCAGAGCTTCCTTCTGGGCCAGTGTGGAGATAATCTGTGAGCGTGCAGGTGTTCATGTCTCCATGACCAGCATCAGAGGACCTGACATGGGGGATCTCACACTCGAAATGAAGAAATCTCATTTCTAACTTCTATTCCCTGCTGTTGCATGACATGAAGCAACTAACCAAACTGCTCTGGGCATCCTTTCCCAAGTTAACATGGAAGGTAATACTTTTTTACCTCTCAGGTCTGCTGGGTGGATTTATTGCTTCACATTCATAAAGTAATTTGGGATGACTGCCAGCACTACAGGAGTGCTAAAGACATAATAATAATTTCTTTACTCATTCATTCATCTGGTGATACGAGAAAATAGGATGTTCCTACAGATTAAAAGGGCAATGGATGGAGAACTGCTGGAAAGTAGTGATTTAACTGGCCTGGAGCACCACACTGAACTCACATCCACATAACATAGTTTACGGGGCATTTAGATTTTAAAGGACAGTTTAAACTTTATTGCCATCATGCTTGCTGCTTGCCAAACTAAAAATATCACTGGAAGGTTATTTTGACCTCATAAGCCACCCGGCTAGCTGCAAGTATTTGGGAAAAAAACTGCCTTGCACTGCAGGAAACATCGCAAGTATATGCAGAATGAACCAACTTGCTTTTCACTATAAAACTCGATTAAACAGACTGGGAGAAAAATCAGAAGGGGCATATCTGTCAGCAAAACGATAGCTCCTATTCACCTTCCCACTGTGTCGTCTCACTGTCTCCAGTTACTTCTGTTGCAGGAAACTAAATGTGTCCTGGTTATGGGTAATAGTCAAGGAGACTTTGCCAGGAAGGTGTAAAAATAGTGTGTGTGGCGCGGGTGGGGGAATGGCAGATAATTTGCATTACCTTAAGCCTTCTATCTTACAGTCCTCTCTGAAGAAATTATAAAAACAGCCTGTCCCCAAAGCTTGCCATGTAAATCACCCTCGGCACAAGTGAACAAGTGATGTCTCCTCACACCCAGCGGAGGCTTTGGTGTGACTGAGCGAGCTGTATCGCGTGTTCTGACACAGCAGACAGTGCCAGTCAGCTGTTACCAGGCACTCTGCAGTCCGCATTTCTAGAAGACCATCTCCCTATAAACACAAGTCATTACCCAAATTTTGCATTTTTCTTACAGAGCTGGTTTCTATATGCTGGGCCAAAAGAGCCTTCAAAATCGATGAACAACAGTCTGGTCTTTATGAGTCCTGGCTATCCTTGATTTAAAGATGATGATGTTTTCGAACAGGTAAGGACTTCGAATGTACGCATACTAACTGCTGGTTATTTAATTGTCATCTCACAGGCTGGGCAGTATTTGAGGTCAGGAAGTTTAAGCAAATATATAGAGAATGGGCTGTGCATCTTGTGTGTCAGTTACTTATGCACAGGGAGTGAGAGACTGATTTGAGCTATGCAGGAGCTGAATCTGAACCTATCTGCAGAGGAGGATTTTCCAGTCATGTCCTTAAGTGAGATACATTCCCCTACCATAAGCTTTCCTGTGTGCTGACTCAGGTCCCTTTACAATGTACAGACTCCATCCAAGCTGAGTGTTGACAAAATACTTTCCTCCCTGCTCTAATAAAGCCTGTTAAACTCTACTTTGCACAGAAAAGCAGGCAAGGGATCACGGCTGCACAGCAATCTTTGCTCTCCTCTATCTAGAAGCTGCACTGGGCCAAGGTAATCAAGAGAACCAAGGAAATCCAGTGCTGCTGGAGCAATTCTTACCTGCATTTTATTTTTAGGATGTCTCCGGGAGAGATGACAATTCTTTCCTTTGCAATGCTCAGGGTTGGTTTCTCAAAAAGTTCTTCTGCAGCGAGACCTGACCCAAATAAAGAAAAAGCATCATTTAGGCAAGGCTATTCAGCATGTTTTGAACAGACACAACACTGCTGAGGAAGCTTTTTGTTTTGTAAGTAGTGCCCAATTTGGAGGCCCATACAAGGTTTTTATTTATATTGATGCGATTCAGTTGAGCCTACCTAGCGAGCTCCTTTTAGTTTGTTTTTCATTCTGTTATTCATCTCTCTCTTCCCTAACATTGGCACCTGCATTTCTGCTGATCTCTCCTCAATTTATTCAGATTTGGCTGTATCACTGGATTATTGCAATTTTAGGAAAACAAATTAACTTCAAAAGGATTTTACATACGCATAAAATGGAGGGAATCATGTCTTTGGGAAATAATTTGATGTTCAAGATTAGTAATTAGTATTTAAATTAATAACATTTTAATCAATGGAAGAAGAAAAAATACAAAAATTTGGGGCAGCAACTCTTTTCAGTTAACATCTGCAAAGAGTCGGATACATTAAAAGCAAAGCAAAAGCCAGATGTTTTCCAAAGCAATATACACAAATAATGCATTTGAACTAAATAGCAAACTGCCTTATTTGAGGTCACTATGGTTATATTCTGATAGAATGTTTCAAGGCAAATCTGTAGTAGTGTCTGGGACATGATCACCAGTGTTAGTGTGACAAGGACATCAGGCCTCTAATGATGAGGGTTGGTAATGGTAGAGGTGTCTATCAACATCCCCTGGCTCGGGAGATGTCTCCTGAACGGCCCTGCAGCAGCAGGACAAGACTGCAAATACAATTTTACTTTGCTCCCCACTGCATTAATGCACAGTTTATGCACAAGCCATTCCTAAACAGTGTGCGACACAGTTAGTTACTACTCTGTTCAAGGCACAAAATAAAGGGATGTGACCTGCCTGGCCCCTCACAGGTCATATGCAGGGCCTGGAGAGCAGGTCGTGTCTGCCAACACCAGTGTGGGGTTTGGCTTGTGCATCGAGCTGCTGCTTTCTGGGCCTGAATTCAGCAGATTCAGCATTCTGAGTCCTCCTGATAGCCAGCTTCAGAAAGTTGAACGTGAAACTGTCCTAAATAAGACGAATATCTGAGTGTACATCTGTGATGATATAATTTTCAGAGAGTGAACTGAGAAGAAACAGAAGTGAGGTTGGCTAGGCTGGTTTCCTTGTGCAAACTCAAAGTAACATAATCAAGGAAAGGACAAAACAGGCTTAGATAAGCATCTCAACTTCCAAAGCTATGACATTAAAGCCTTATGTTTTCTTCCCCCTCCTGCTCCTCACATCTATATCTTCTACTTTGCCTTGAATTTGATAAGCCAAAAATCTTCAGCTGGGCTTATAAGAGAGGCTTTATTCTCAGCAGAACAGTGATGATAACGTATCTAACAAAAAGAGAAACATGAGGGTTTAACTTTTCAACTGGATGAAACAGCGATTTTCTTGCCTCCCACCACCCATCTCCTCTCATCTCCCTTTTCCTGGATTCAAGGGGAATGCTGTTTGCCTGCCATATTCACTCAGAAAGGAAAGTGAATCACTCCCACTTTGGGCAATCTGGTTTCATCTACGAGCCACTCGGGCTGCCATCAGAAATGACCTGCCAATATCTCATTGTACCAGCTGCCCAAAGGAGACTTTGCCCAGAAACCACATGGTGAGTCTCCTCCCGAAGGCAGACTGACCCTTCCTACAGACTTTAGCAAAGACTTTGGACTAGTCCTGACCACTGCTCACTGCTCACATCATTGCCCATCTACATGCCCACCTGCACACACCACAGCGTTTTGTGGGACTGATGCTGCTGCAGGCCTAGCTCCAGTGCCTGCTGCAGGATGAGGATGCAACGTGGGCCCATGCAAGCTCCTTCCTCTTGGAGAGCCATCATGGCCAGTAGCTTTGGAAATGTTTTTTAAGTATCTTTTCGCTAGTTAGCTGGGGGTCACTTTGGTCCCACATAGTTCTCTGAGGACACATCTAGTATCATGGCGCACCTTGGGCTGTGTATGTTGTGACTTCAGCTAGGTGCTGCCTCGACTTAAAAATTTTGTCTTTGTAATAAGCTTGGATTTGGTTCCTCTTGTGCCTTCAGCTGTCCTTAGGGCTTGGCGGGGCTTTGCTGCTCTCTTGAGATGGACGTCTGAACAGGGCTGAGCTTCCCTCATGGGAGTGAGGGCGATGGCAGCTGAAGGCTTGCAGCAGCTGCCGTTAGGCCCGAGCTGCTCATGCAGCTGCAGAGCAATGGGGTCCCTTTTATAATACTTGAGGCCGCTTTTTATACAAGGAAGAAAAGTGTTTTTCAGTTATCCTGTTTATATTTCTGAGCTACTTCTCTCACAGAGCTTATTTTGGCCTCAGGAGCTGAAGAAAAGCAGAAGCAAAGGGTAATGGCAGTGCTTTCCTACCCCATAGAGAGCAGGGGCAGAAATTCCTGCGCCACACACGCATCTCGGCGCTGCTGCCAGCGGACAGAGGGGTTTTATAAACATGGCGTGGGCCCTTTCAGCCAGGCCAGAGCCAAAGCCAAGGGGATGGAAAGAAAAAAGGTTGAAGGCCATGCTGGGGGGAGGTTGGGCTGCGCTCGGGCAGCACGTTCAAATGCCAAAAGCAGCAGGATGACGCTGCACAAAACTCTTGTCCTTCCTGGGGTCCCTTCAGTGCTGGCCTTTGCTTTCAGAGGCAACACCAGGGACAGCCCCAGGGCTTGTTGGACGAGAGGAAAGGGAGTTGCTCCACTTGTGCATTTGTTTTATATAGTTGAGGAGGCGCAGGGCTTTGGGCAGCCGTGGGGCTCTGCAAGCGGCTTCCTGCGAAGACAAGCAGGCACGTGGGCCACCTCGAGCTTGGCAGCATGGGCCCTTGTTTTCCACAACTGCTGCACCCTGGCACTGCTGTCGGGTCAGAGTTTCCTTCGCACTGGTCAGCAGTGGCAGGGGAACCTGTGTTGCAGTGAGGTCCTGGGCAGCTGTAACAGACACTGAGGCTCCTGTACTCTGCGTGCAAGTCACACATGAGGGACGTGTCTCTGAGGTAGCACCCAGCAAACCCAGGGTCTACAACCTCCTTGCAGTGGGTTGGGGTGGGCTGAGAGATCTATGCTGCTGGCCAGGGTCTCGCTGGAACAGGCATCTCTGCTTGCACAGCTCCAGTTACACCATCTGGGCCTAAAATAATAATATTCTTTCCCTGCTGAATAACTTTGGTACTGCTTTAGGACTATAAGGGTCACAAAACTGAAAACAAGCACTCGTGCCACTCACGTTATTAGCATCATGAAGCTTTCAAGAGGAAGAACCAGTCAGACTGGATCTGCTCTGCAGAAAGAGGCAGAAAAGCGTCGGGGAGCAGTAGGACGCCTGGGCCCCCCGGTCTCCTCGGTCTCCTCGCCACTTCACCCGCTGCAGTGCTTTGGGATAGGATGCTTGGGAGATCATGTTGCCAAATCAGTGCACTAAGACAGGTTCCTCCTGAGAAGTGACCTGGAGAGCCTCGTGGTAGGGTCTGTCCTCCAAACTCCCTCCTGAAGCCAGCTACACTCACGAGCTTAGCGTGACCAGGCTGAAGGTGAAAAGGTCTGGTGAAAAGGACCAGGCTAAAGGTGAAAGGACAGACCTGGACTGAGGGTCTGTCTTGACTCAGGGCATTTTTTAGGGGCTATTTCCAAGAACTTATGCTTACAGTTAGTTTAACCATTCTCCCCTCGACGATGAAACACAGCCCCACCGCCCGAATCCTTGGGAGTGAAACGTGAACGGTTGACTGATACATTAACCAGAGAAGAAAACTTTGTCTAAAGCCATTTCTCCTGTGATAATCTGATTTTGTAGCACAGCCAATATTAAACCAGGGAGGATCCCAAGCAGAGGGTAATGTGTGACCTCCTGCACCTCTCCGTCAGAGGATTTCTAGCTCTATCTCTCTTGGCGGAGGGAGATTCCTCCCACACTAAGCTCATGTCTGATTGCTCGTGCAAGCGCCATTGCTAAGCATCGATAAAAACTATTTTTAATCTCTATTTCTTATTATAATAACAGTCTTCCTTCAAGCAGCCTCTAGGCATTGTAGCTGCGCAGTAGGTTTCCTAAAGAGAGGACTTAGAAGAGCTTGCTGGGACTGAACATATCTAGACATGGTACATAGAGACAGCTAATGTCAGGGCTCATTAGAATGGACTGGAAGTCCAAGTTTCAGAGCTGATTTTAGCGCAGGACAAGGGGAGATGCACAAACTTGGTATTTAAAAAGTATTTCTTCTTTGCTGGCACTAGATGGGCAACGCTCTTAACCATAAGCCTTGCTTTAATTCAAGCAACTTAAATGTTTCGTGCAAAGCTGAAAGCATTTTTGCAAGTTAGAGGATGGATCAAGATCATAATTGTGCTCTGGGAAGGCTCTGTGGAATCAGCAGGGCTCTCTGGGCCCGGTCGCCAGGACGGATTAGCGATGCTCCCTGCCAGGGAAAAGCTGATGGCAGCTCAGCCTCTCCCAACTGCTCCGTGCCCACAGCAGTAAGTGACACGCAGGAGAGACGGCCACCTCTCCTCTCACTTTCCCCCTTTTTTGTTGTGACTTTGGGTGGAAGATGGACATATGACTCTTGATTCCTCTAGACTCAGGCATTGGCAGTGATAAAATTACTCATGATCTCTATTCAAAATGCATTTTGTTTCCAAATGAAATGTCATTGCTGGGATTGACCCTCTCGGCAAAGAAGGGATGCTCTTGTGGTGAACAACCTGGCTGTAAGTCAGGAACAGACCCCCCAGATTTCTTCTTTTCTGCCAGCTGGTGAGTGCTGTGTGAGACCACATGATAGGTATGGAGGCAATTCGGAGGGCAAGGGTCCCTGTGGTGGGCTGGGCGTGGGGAAGGGGTTGCTTCGTAGGAGGTGTTTGAGGGCCTAGACCCTCTAGACCTGATGCAGTTTGATTGTTTCTCTCTTATTCCACGATTTGCTCATGGAGCTGGTCTTGATCTTCCAAGTCTCTGTTCCCCATCTACGTGTTGAAGTTAATAATTAACTTGCCCATAAAGATTTACACCATTCTTCTTTTTCCTACACATCTGCATAGTGCTCAATGTACAAGGGCTGTAACTTCCTCCCCTGTTTATTATTTTTCTAAGGAGGAGATGAGTAAGGGTTTAGACTGTCTGGGCAACCTCTTCTAGACAACCCTGCATGAACAGGGGAGTTGGACCAGATGATCCCCAGAGATCCCTTCCAAACCCACCTTTTTGTGAGCATGGTAACAAAGCTATTCCTTGCATAGCCAGACTGTATATCTTCGTTACATGATACTTATATAGTAATAATAATTGCAAATATACAATAATTGCAAAGCTGAGAAAAATCACTCAAAGGCAGTAGACAAAATAAAATCAAGACAGCCCTTCCACCTTTGCTCAGGAAACCAAAACACACAGAGATGCAAGAGCAGGTTGCCAGCAAACTGGTAGACTCTCCACACACACTCCGCCAAAAAGAAGAAAAAAAAAAAGGCAGAGAAAGCACATTTGTTTATAGCTCTCCCAGAGCAAGCACAATCGCAGAACCAAATACAATGGGAGCAGATGTTTAATCACCTCCAAGAAATAGCTCTGACTGTAATGGGAAAAAACAATCACCCTGAAAAGCCTATCTTTGGAAAATGTGTGTGCTCCGGCTCTGCCAGGTCAGACAAGTGCAAACCAATCCCTGCTGCGTGGGCAGTTTGCTTCTAGTTGCCACTGTCCAAGGGCCTGGGCTCATTAGCTCATTGATCCATTTGCCCTCCTTTCTGCCAGCTGGGCCTCTGGAGGGATTCAGCCAAATAAGCAAGATGCCCAAAGCCCAGAATTTCTTTCTGAGAGAATTCCTCCTTTGGAACAGGAAGGAACAAGGGGAATGGATGTTACTGGTACAACCTTGGCAACTGGCATGCTTGGAGCTTTCTGCCTCCCTGGATTGCACTGCAACATTTGCTGTTACTTAAGCAAAATTATTTTTAAGGAAAAATGGCTCGTCCAGTTACTATTTATTTTGTTTCATTTTGGGATATGGTTGCAAGAATCCTATCTTCCTGTTGATTCCCACCCAGAAATACCCAGAACTCCCAAGAACAGGTCTGCAACAGCAATTCTGTGTGTGGGAGCACAACTAGCAACATGCAGGCTAGAGTCAGAGCTTCCATCCCTACAAAACTTAACAAAATTAAGTTAGCAATCACAAACTCACTGGGAGAGAAGGCTAACTCCCAGGGCAGTCCAGTTCCAGCATTAACCCAAGAGGAGTTTCTGCTGGCAAAGCAACAGGCTTCATGGCTTTGTTGATTTTCCAAGTGAGAGGAACTAGTATTTGTTTAGCTCAATCCTGAGAAAGGGGAGTAGTTCACACCCATTCTTGTCCTCTGCCCTCCACTAATAGAAGTTTTGTGTGGCTCAGCCAGGGGACAGTAATTTGGGTGTACATGTTCCTGTGGCAATAACAAAAAATTAAATCATTAGTCTCAAGTGGGGGAGACACCTACCCTAGCACAGTAAAAACAAATGCTAAGTAGAGCAAGTGTTTAAAGATAAGATAAGACATTGGCCTTTCTCTTGAGATTTGTTCCTACAAGGCTTTCCATGCCTGTAGACGGATCAGCATTTCCTGGGAAGTGGCACAGGGTTGCTCTGGCTTCCTTCTGTAATCAACAGAAACCCTTCAGCAAGGTCGTCTGATTGCTCAGTGTGCTGACACTTAGAAACCCCCTGTTAATTAACAGGAACTTTACTGTATTTTTCTCTATTCCAAATCTAACCTTTGGATTTCAACACCACCTGCTCGGAGGCGACTCCCCGAGCGTGTGATGCCATGTGCTTCCTTGGCTCTGCATCATCTGGATCACTGTATCAGTTGCAGAGTTACGGAAAGAGGCCACAGAAAGCAACTCTAGGTCAGAACTGTTTGGTCTCCAGCAGCAGCAGCTCATTAATCAGAGCCATTGTTTTCTCTGACACTGCAGAGTGTGGAGTCCTGAAGAATGACAGATATTGCTACAGTGCCTACACTGAATCATGCAGAGAGGGGACACGTCCTTTCTTTGTAACTGTATGACAAGCCCAGGATTTAGATCTATAGCTGTAAAACAAACACAAGATCTGGGAAAGGAGGTGGCAACATCTGCTATTATCTGCTATGCATTCAAGCACAGTGTAAAGTATTTAGGAAATGCACTAATCTGCTGTCAATGGAAAAAAAAAAAAAGCTGAGAATGTTACTCTTTCTTGATCCAAATGATGGCAATTCCTCTGGGAAAGAGGAGACCTGGCATGTGTCCATGATTATCAGATATGTAGACCCAGTGGGAGAGAGAGAGACAGAGGGAGAAAGGAAACCGTGCTATGTACTGAAGACTTTACAGGAAAAAAAAAAAAAAGTGGGCTATGAAACTGTCTTTGCCTCTCTCCCAGCATGATTTCCTGAGAAAAAGTTTTAGGGCTACAGATACAAGTGTTTCCAATGATTCCCAGACAGGATTACTTCATAGGAGCTCCAGACATAGCTTTCATTCTTCCTCCACTTGACCATCATGAGGAGGGGGCACATTCTTCAGAAAAGGCTTCTAGTCCAAGGATGAACAAGGGCATATGTTGATCACCAGCGTGGGGAGCAGCCAGCCCAAGAGCTTGCCATAGTTCTCCAATCTTGGGGCAGGACCCCAACTGCATGGAGGTCAATAGGGACCTTTCCATTACCAACTAACTAAAAAAATCCCTAGGAAGATTCACACTCCACTTTCCCAGTGCTATCCTAGGGACCTGTCTTCGGTCACTGCAATCCACCATAGCTTATATTCTGCCTGCCCTTAAACTCTTCCCACACAAGTCAACAAATGAGGATTTATTGCTACTCTGTCTCCAGACATGACCTACCACGGATCTGCAAGTAAATCTGGCCAAGATTTCTCTCCTTCCTACAGAGCACCGGCTAATAAAGGGGCCAAGTAGAAGACTGTGCAGATGGATCTCCACCAGGTCCTTCCTAGGCATTCCTATGTCACTTTGTCAGCACAGAATTGTCACCACAGGTGAATTCCTAGGAGACCATTTGTGTATTCATGGATAGATGATTTTACGGCATGCTACCCCGGTACTTCTTCATAGCTACAAACAGTAAATCATGGCCCTGCTTGTCAAAATACTACATTCATCCCTTTAATCTAACTAGAATTGCTCTATGGAGGATAATTTGTATGCAGTGAGTTTTGGATGGTAAGGAAGGAATATTTTAAAACTCTTTTAATTTAATTACTTTATTATTTTGAGTAGCTATTAGCAGATTAGCTCATTTATCAGAGGTGATGTGAGGTTGAAAAGTCAACAGCAGTAACTCGCAGATTTCATGTGTGTCATTTAGTACAGCTCTAAACACAGTGTTCACTCGCACATCAATGGCAGTGAATTTGGCACCTCTCTTACATTTCTTTCAAATTTATTTGTTTTGTACAGCTGTAAATAATGAAAGCAATTGCTTCACTGAGTCCATTCCAAGAACTATTCCCTAACCTGCTCACAGAAGGAATCAGTCACTAGAGAAAACTATCTTGATGTAAGCCAGGACCTCTCGTGAAAGAACAAGCAGTAAATCTCTATTGATGCAAGGAACGATTTCTCTCCTGGTCCTACCAAGTTTTAACATTTATGCTGGACTTTTAACCCGCAGTAAAGTGGTTGCCTTTACTCTGGGTAAGAATAAAGCTCTTTAAGATGATTTTTTCATTAAAAAGAAGGGCCTTTTTTAGGTTAGAGTATTGGTAGAAAAGGTTTCTAATAGGTTTTCTGTATAGTTTCATGCCTTTCTAATCTTTCAATATTGAAGTGACAATAACCACTAAATTCCCCCAAAACCCACAAAACAGTAATTTTCTTTTCAGTGTGGATATGAAACAGTAATATTGTTTTACTTGTCAATCATGACATTATTACACACTTTTGGCAGATTGGGAATATATCCAATGGGTCCTACAACATAAAAAGCATTTTTATATAGTGTTTAGTATTTAGAATAGTATTTAGTATAGTATTTATTTTTATAAAAATAAAGGTATTTCCTGAAGGGAGAACAGGGGGTAGCAAGGCAAAATTAAAGCTACCTGCAGGTCACTCTATTAGTAAGGCAGATGACAGGATCAGTGCCATGGGATTTGTTCTTCTGAAAGCCAGAAACCACCTTCAGTTTGGCGTCCAGGAGACAGGCAACAGCCCGGACCTGTTCCAGTTAATACTTCATCCCTACTGCCAGTAGAGGTCAGACTTTAAACTGGCAACATGAAATTTTAAGGAAGGCCCAAAAAGATCCTCACAGGAGAGGCCATCCAGGTGAAATGAAACTTTTGACAGGAGTCAACAACGTGATTCTTGTTTCACACATGCCTAAAATGTGCCCTGCTGTCTGGTCCTGTGGGCAGCAAGAGCACACTGCTACCTTCAGAAACTAATCTCATCCTCCTCATCTCCAAAGTACAATCACGAAAGAGCCTTCAGTGACAGTCGCTAGCAGTCACACTTGTTTCGGGAGGAGAGCCCTGACATCGTGGAGGCCTGACCAATATCAGAAATCAGACACAAATGGAAGGGAGAAAAGGACAATATCTCAAGTTACAGAGGCCATTCTGCAGAGTTTCACTTGTCTGTAACACACATATCAAAGCAATGGCCAGTATTTACCCCAAATCATCTCTGAATTTGTATGATCCCACAAGGCTTATATAGATACATTTATATGTATAAACATATAGCACATAGTTATAATGCCGTTAAGGGATCATAATTTTTAAATTAACCTAATCTGGTTATTTAGGTTCTAAGCCAGAATGTGCATTAACAGAGGTATTTTGCATGCAACCTATGGCCAACCTGTGGCAACCTTAAGTGCAGCACAATGTTTCAAACTACAGAGCCCACTGAAATACTGAACTGCAAGCCAGTGCAATACAGCAATAGGTTCTGATTAAATTCTTTGGAAAGGTGTAAGGTGGATACCCTAAGGAGGTGTTGACATGGCGTCAGAGGAAGAGGAGGGAGGTTATGAAATCCCAACAAGTCTAGCTCAAGAAAAAGCGCATTTCCATAACTGCCAGGTAAGGCCTTTGATGGTGATCAGCCTCCGGCAACCCATATCAGATGGGAGGAGGCTTCCCATGCACACCCCTCTTCTACCATCCGTGGACTAAACTGGTGGCTCCCCAGCCTTGCTCCTTGTTTCGTCTGTCACTTTGGTAGAGTCGGATGAGGCTTAAGATGCAGACTGAGTAACACAGTCCATTGTTCCACTGGAGTTCGTGAAAACTCCACCTAGATAGGACCAACCCACTCCTGAACTCAGTAGCACGAACCTTCAATGGATGCATGATTCGGTGAGGGAACCTGTTCAGTGGCAAGACAAGGAATAAGGAAACTTGGCCCTGCTTCTAGGCTGATGGCTCAAATTCACCAAAGATGGAAATCTTGCAGTGCTACTGAGATTTTTAGGAAGAGAGAAGTTGCATATTGGGAATTACTATTTTCTCCGTGTTCTTTGATGTTCAGTCAAGTATCAATTGCCCAAAGGTCAAGGAAAACTTAGGTTACTAAGTACAAGCATTTGGATCTCTGTTTTGTATCTTGAATTTGATGTCTCAGGTGTCAGCAGTTATTCATACAGAGAATTTTGGCTCAGCATCTGCATTTCTACACCTCAGGCAAAATGTCAATGCTTTTTCAATGCCCACTCTCTTTTTCTTTGCCTAACTGCCACTTTGTCTAAACCTGGAGACCCAGAGCCCTCTGGCTTGATCTAATGCTAGCTTCTTACACACACACTGCCACAGGACCCTTAGGTACTACAATAACAAGTTTGGTAAATAAAAGTCAAGAGGGTTGGAGTCATGAAACATCTGATACCAAGGGCAGCTATTTATCTGCTTTTTCAGTTGCAAGTGGCAAGAGTCTAGGGAGAGAAAAGAAAATCTTCCCAAGGCTGAGTTATATCAGCCTGTGTAATTCTCCCAAAGGAAGCAATGATGCCAGTCCTATCTTTAGGAATATTTAAAATTAGACAGGATAAAGTGCTAGGAGATGTCCTTCAGAAAACATTTGCTGGTGACCTACATGAAGCAATCTTAAGTGTTTCAGCTGCCACATTTAGGGCAGTGTTAATGCCACATTGCTCTGCTCAGGTGGTCTACCAGGGTCTGACCTGGCTAACAGGTCCTTTCCCCTTCACTCAGCACTGATGAGACTCAAAGGCAAGGTGGTTGCTCTCACATTTGGAGTCAACAGACTCACAGACTAGACTTCAGAAGGAGTCTATGGCTGTCGTTGATGAAGCAAGAGCTGATTAAAGAAGGATTCTGGAGTACCTGGAGTAGTGTCCAGTTCTGGGTTCCCCAATACAAGGGGGACATGGAGTTACTGGAGCAAGTCCAGTAGAGGGTTCCTAAGAGGATGTAGGGCCTGGAGCATCTTTCATATGAGGAAAGGGTGAGATAGCACCTCTGTGTCAACCTGCTTCTGCTGACCTGCTTCTGGGCAGGGTCCATGCATCCTTCCACCTCCACACAGCCTGCTCACCCACTGCTCCCGATCACTGCTACTCTGTGCCAGGGGATTTTGTAGGCAGCATCACACCAACCCCAGCAGAACCCAGTGACACTTATCTCAGACTTTCTGCACAGTGGGGAATTCCTTCACCCCTCTGCCCCAGCTCTCTTTTCTAGGAAAACCATTAAGTGCTATGGGAACACTTCTCTAGAAGGAACATCTGCACCTCCCTGTGTGATGACTCACTGACCTGCAGAAGGCAGAGGCCAACGGAGGGCTGAGAGAGGCCTGGAGTCCACATCAGGATGGGGAAGGTGGATGGTTATGGTGAGGCAGAACAAGAGTACCCCCGGATCACTCAGCCACGCGTGGCTCGTGTCAGCCTGACGCAGAGGGAAGCCGCTGAGCCGGCCTCTCCCGCGGGCAGCTCGTCTTGCTGTGCCCCGAGCAGAGGTGGATTGGAGCAGACCGCAAGGCTCATACATGTCACCACAGGGCAAAAGCTAAGTGACACAAAAACCTGCTCTGAGGGGTGAATACTTTCTTTTCTTTTTCCCCCCCCCTTTTTTTTTTTTAACTTTTCCATGAAGAAGAAATGGCCTGAAACCGCCTTTGGTCTTGCCACCGGAATCTGTTTTCGATCAGCCCTGTCTCCTCTTCTCCTGTGCGACTCTCAGGAGGCTTTGCTTT
The DNA here is from genome assembly GCF_000705375.1 of Tinamus guttatus. Next base: position 540,977 of record NW_010580230.1, read on the forward strand.
TTATTCTTATTTTTAGTTTGCTCTGAAGGGTGGGAGGCTGCTATTTTGAGCAACAAGATAAAAGTTGTTTGCTTGAGATGGCAGAGGGAACCGAACGAGCTCCTTGAAAACCCGCCGCCGTTTCCGTCACAGTTGCTCGGCACCGGGTGGTTTTCGGCCATGCTCGTTGGCAGCCTCCCTGTGCCGCTTGGCCAGACCTGGTCTGGGAGCTGCAAAGTCCCAGTCAGAGCTGGGGCATCGGCTGCAAATCACTTGTGAAACCTCCTTAATGACAAACTGCACCAAGCCACAGGACAGGGCTTCGATCCCTGCCTGGCGGGCTCTGCCGCGCCGTTCCCCTCGCCTGACCCCGCGTCTCCCTGTTTGTCAGGCCGCTCCGCAGCTGTGACATCATGTTTTTGATGGCAGCCTCGGGAGGAATTCTGCTCGTGGTGAAGCAGGAATCTGCTTCGAATTAGCACTGTGCCCAAGGAGTGAGTCTGCGTAGCCGGGCTGCCTGTTGACTAAAGTCCCTGCTCCGCTTCCCCCGCTGGCTTCCAGCTCAGCCACGTGACCTGCGAAGGTTGGGAGCAAAAGCCACCACTGGGACTCAGGGCAGCTGCCCGGGAGCCCCAAGAAGGGGTAGAGGTGGGAGGCGCACCCAGTGCAACACCCAGAGCAGAGCGGGCTCTTTAGGGCCAAATCCTGGCCCTTGGCGTTGGTGCTGAGCCCTGCCCTTGCTGTCATGTTGCCGGCTGTGTCCTCCCCGCTGCCGCAGGCCCTGTGGCTGCAGCATGTCCCTTTGGAGACAGATGGGATAGGTAGCCACGGAGCAGGTCACCCTCTGGAAACGCTCCTTCTCTCCTCGCTTTGGGTGGGTATGGTGGAAGTGAAGGATTTGCTTTGGAGCGTCCCAGTTTCAAAGCTCTTCCACTACAATCACTCACAGGAAAAGCAAACAGTGCTGGGTACCCACGAGCAAGCCCTGTTTGTGCTGAAGCCACCTACGCTGTTTAGCAGAAGCCGGGCTGGAAATTCTTCTCTCTTCCTGACTAAATATTTAAGATGCATTTATTTATTTTAATCCCTGTTGTGCATAGGGATAAAACAAAAATCCTTCAAAGGTTTCTTTTTTTTTTTTTTAATGATGATTATTACGAGAAGCAGTAACAGAAAAACACTTGTCTAAAAATAGTCAGATATTTAGGGCAGTCCCCTGTAGTGGAAGACGCAGATTTGGAAGCACAATCCAGCCAAGGAACATGGTGTCTCCAACATCCTCCACATGCTTCTCGGTGACAAGGTGCTGGCATTGCTCTGGTCTACACAAAATTTTGCCGTGTTGTAATTTCCTAATGAAATCTTTTTTGTTATAACCCTCCCCCCCAACTCATTATATTTTTACTATGGATTTCAAAGAGAGTAGAGGCAAAGCCACCACTCTTGTGTCTTCCTAAAAATTTCAACTCTTCAGCCCATGAGTTTATTTTAATTCCCATGCACAAATAAAATGTGAAGGTGCCCTTTGAAGAGTAAAATTAGTTTTCATGCCAGATCATGCCAGTCAACAAATATGACTCTAAAAGCAATTAAATGAAGAAAGCACCTCCTGTTTTTGCAGCTCGCTTCTGACTACCTCATGTGTGTAACAGAAGCCCTGCTAAGAAACACAGATCTATAAGGAAATGATTAAGAGAAAAGAGAATCATGAAAGTTAAGTGAGCAGCAAATGAAAGCAAAGGGAAACCTTAATGTCACCAAAAAAAGAAAAATGTCACCACTTGGATTCAGGAAAAGAGAAGAACCGCGGCAGGAGATGAAAGAATAATGCAAATGCACAGTCAATTAATAGGGTTTCTTGCCATACTGAATCCACACTTGATTTGCTGTGCTAAGAGTTCAGAGGATTAATCCCAGCAACGAAACCCAGATCTGAGACAGGCTGCAGAGAAAGCAAGCAGCTTATCAAGGTAGAGCAATCACGAGCTGGAGCCTTTCCTCGACCCGTTGAGAGGTCTGTTCCCGCTTGCTTTCATCAGTCAGCACAGTTCTTAGCACAACATACGAATTTTGGCCTGGCAGATGTGGACCCTGTTACTG
>NW_010580230.1:543132-561615 GCF_000705375.1 Tinamus guttatus
AGCAAAGCCCAGCACAAAGACACATCGTATGTTGCAAAAGCAAACGTTACACGCTCAAGTAAAGGTGCTTTCTGAATTTGCTCTGGATTTGCCTTAAATTTGCGCAGGCGCCTGGATCTGCAGGACCAAGCCAAGCTGAGAGCAACCACCAGTCTAGCCAACAACAAGCGATATTTGACTCAAAGAAACATGCTTGTTTTCCAGCTGGAAAGGGAGGCCAACCACTTTGTTGCACTCTTAAGCTTTTGAAATGTTTATATCAATTTAAAACAGACTGCTGGGGAGAGTACGAAAACAAAGATGAATTTTCAGGCTGAGCCCTCAGATGCCAAATTGTAAACTCACGGCTAAAATGTCTTAGGGGTAGAAACAACTGCACAGCATTAACTGCATAACAGTGGTTCATACAGGAGCCTTAAGAATAAAGACAGTATTTAGCAAGATTGCGAGGCATTTCACTGGGGTTTTATGACAAGGTCAGCAGATCCAAAACCAAAAAAAAAAAAAAAGGGTTGAGGTAGAAACGTCTGCCACAGACCCATGCTGAAGTCCCTATTCTCAGGAGCTATTGTGTTACTTGGGACATCGGTCCAGGAGAACACTTCTGTGAGAGCATGTTGGAGGAGCAGGACTCAAAGAGGTGAAAACCGTGACCCAGTCTGGTGGGGAGAAAGCTGTAACGGCCTTTGCCATGAGCTGATCCACCTTGCAGCCCGAGAGAGAGACCGTGGCAGTGGGCAGGGGCAATTTCCAGTGCTAGGAACAAAACCACAAGGTCTCCTGTGCTCACACCCCACTGGGAAAGAGAGCAGTGGTTGAATTTTGATGTTCTTCTACATTTGGGCTATTTTCAAGTTATGAGCTTCTGAACCAAGCACTGGGTCCGTTGAGCTTTCCAAAGTCCTTTTAAAGGATTTCTGTTTGTTTATTTTCAATGAGTTTTGCTTGTTTGGATTTGGACATTGAAAATCTATTTCATCTTAAGAGATTTAACATGAATTTACCAGGATATCAAGAAAGCATGACTCAGGAATCTGCTATGTGGCTCAGAAAACATGATCCATGTCAGCAATGCAAGAGGGTGCCCTCCTGCTCCATGAGCAGCCCTGCACCCACAGAGCAGATGTGCTGATGTCTGGGTGCGATCTCTGCGCCTGGCTCACATCAGCTGTGCTCTGGGCACCGGCTCGCGTTCTGCACGGTGGGGTCAACGCAGCCAGGACTCCACAATCTCTACAGCCTTTCCTGGGTGTCTTATTCACCGCAATTTGTTAAATTCTCTGTTGTGATGCTCTCTTCAGTGAATATTTAGTATTGAAGACCTGAATCCTGGGATGTGGAGAACAGTAACATGCAAAGCCTCTTTCCCCTTCTCACTGAGCCCTGCTTGAACTGTGCTGTTTAGGATTTGCTGACCCTCTGGGACAGATGCAGGAAAGAGGAAGGGAAATTGTTCTGTATTCGGATTCAGACATAAAATCAGCTCAAAGTTCTCCCTAGTCCTGTGATTCACATGCTTCCCTCATCCAGCTTCCCCATGCATGGGAAAAGGCACGAAGCATCAGGAGCCTCCCTAAGTTAGAGATGTTCTTCCACAAGCTCCATTGCCCGCAGATCCGGGAGCAACCCTCAAGGTGCTGACAAGCTCCTTCAGCGCTAAAACTCACTGTGAGCACCACCCAAAGCAGAGCTCAGCCGCGAGCACCTCTAGACCATGGAAACCCGGGAGTGTCCCCCAAGTTGCAGGGGTTCAGTGCGCACGCGTGGGCTCAGCTTCTCGTGCTCCTCATGATCTGCTTTCACCTCTTCCCATTTTAAAGAAACCACTGACCGCTCCACCCTGTTGTACAGCAACTGTGGGGCTATTTACCACTTTGAAAGGAAATCCCATGTCACAACCCCTAGGAGCACAAGGAATAATGTCCGGAATTCCTTTATCTGTGACCAGGCCTGGCTCCCAGTCTCTTTCCCGTCTCCTAAGTATACACAAATATATTCTTTTGTTGAGGCAACGGGCCCAGATTTTAATGATGGCTTATTAAAAAAAATAAGGCTTTGGCAAGACTCAGGAACAAACATTTTCTGTCTTTAGGCCCTTTTGTTCTTCAAGGTGAAAAGTAACTGTAAAGAATAAGGAAAAATGAATCACTGGGCTTTGCCCTCCATAGTAAATTTGACCTCCACTGTTTTACCAGCACCTAAACTCAGAGCTCTGCACTAATCAGGAAAGTGCTGGCAAAGTCTTTCTCCACAGCTGCTCTACATAATGATTTTGTTAAAAGTGATCAAGATGGATTTTTCTCTGAGCGCTGCCATTGTTATTAACTCTCAGCTCTGAAGCTTCTGCTCCTGTCTCCATATGGAATTTTGCCTGGGTGAAGGTCATGCCTATTGCTTGCTAGGAGGTCACGCAGTTTTCAGCGTGATGGACTGAAAAGCACCGATGGACAGTGCTCCACTTGGATGGGAGTACTGGATGGGAAGGGGCAAGATGCTACTTATAATCAGATGCTCCTCATGCTCTTGTGTGTAGAGCTCTGTCAGTTCTCTGCACCAGCCAGACTGGTTCTAGGGCAGTGTTGCAATCTGCTCTGATCATGCTGCAGCTAGAAAGAGGACAGGCATCAACTGAAAGGTTTTATGTGGGTATTGGAGACATCCTTGCAGGGCAGGCAGACACAGGACGCCGCTGAGATGCTTGTGTCCTTCCTCTGTGTGAGCTAGGAGCTGTCAGGGTTGTCCAAGGACATCTCGACCAGCCCAAGGTGCCTTTGCAGGGCAACAGACTCAAGCTCTGACATCCTCCTCCCTTGAGACCAGAACAATGCAGGGTGCAACCTGGACCAGCAACCGCAGCAGCGTGGGGAGGAGATCCATAGTAGGAAACGGCTGGGAGCAAGGAAGTTGCAACAGAAATATTGGCACCAGAAGGCGCAGGGAGGCGGGGGAGGAGGCAGGAGCAGGAATCTTTCCAGGAAAAGAGCATTTCTATCAGATACTTCCAAAAATAAAATACCGTCGTGTCAGAGAAATGTTCTAAATATTGGCAGCGCCACTGCCTTGGCCCACCACGATTTTCAGGGGATACAGTCCTCTCGTGGCTCGCTCGGAAAGAAGTGTTTATGATCCCTCGCTCCTTAGTGCTGCGCGCTAGAAGAGCGGGGCCAGCGCGAGAGCCCGCGCGGCCCACGAGGCTCGCGGCACCTTCGGCTCGCTGGCCGGGCTGCGGGAGGGATAACGCAGCAGCTGGAGCTTGCTGGCTCCTTTATTTATATTCCTGCAGCACAAGGCAATGCCAGATGTGCTGTCCCCAATTCCTGTATGTTCTGTTTGATGTCTCTCATCAGAACCAACCCTGGGCTAACTCCAGGAGCTGAGCTGTTTGTAGCGGAGATTATTATTTCGGCAAGGCTGTGGCTGGCACAAGTGAGGCCCTCGCTTTGCAGTCCCCTTTAAACTGCGAACCTGAGTGCGTCTAAGGTCTTGTCCCCACAGGGGACAGGTGCCGCATCCCGAGCGCAGACAGAGCAGAGCAACTGCTCCTCGGAATGGCTCCACAGCGGAGGAGAATTTGGCAGGATGGGGTTTTCCAGTGGCTGCAACCAGGGTGTTTGCAGAGCATCGTGCCTACGTGCTGGCCCCCGCATCCCGTTAGCACCTGCTCTTATCCACATGCATCTCTGCTAGCTCTCCAGGGCACAGCAGCCAGAGGCCACAGTAGCCGCTAACACCCCCTCTGGCAGTAGCAGAATATATAAATTGCACTCCCTTCCCTGCCTTTCGTCAGGTGCGGAGGTGTCTGCAGCGTTTTTGGAGGCCTGCTGGTTATAAGCCCTGAGTTTCCTTTGCCCTCAGTAGTCCGGGCCAAACGACTGGCTGTGTGATGCAATCCTGCAAGTCACAGTAAACTAACGCCTTCTGTGTCCCTGTGCTGTCACCCTGCAGTCACTAGCAGTGATTTAAGGCCACCTTACTCGTGGGCAGGCTTTTATTTCACAGCTTTATTTGACTGACCTTAATTTTCGGCACTGTCTCAGGCCAGGAGGAGCTGAGCCCATATATTACAAAGGATGTAGGCTACTGCTGAGTGTAATGGCAAACAGACTCAAGTCAGTACTGCACCAGCGACATCTCAGAAGGGGAAACCCACTTCTACAGAGACAACTTCCAGCGTAGAGAAGCTCCTTATGAGGGAACTTTATCATCTGGACTGCTTCAAAGAGATGAGGCTGTTGTGCAATAGCACGGAAGGCCGCTCGTCTGTGTTGCACAGACCTGTGTTGCTGATGGCATCCGTGTCTGTTCTGAGAAATCCTGATTTTGGAGGCGGAAGCACATAGCCCAGCAGTTGGTATCATTTATAAAGGCTGGCAAGGATCAAAAATTAAACATAAAGCACCTGACTCCCCTTCCTGGGTAGGGGATTTTGGAAATACCTCCACTGTTTTGTATCCTGCCCAGTCTCTGCTTTTGAACGGGGTCAGAAGAGATTGTTATTCCCATCAGAGGGTTGCTGTGCTGAAATGTGGAATTTTTCAAGAATTTTTCATTAACATTGGCTCTGGCAGATAAAATATTAGCCAGGCCAAAGACAACAAGCTTGGGAATACGTTGCTCCTGAGCACAAAGATACCGAACCCTGAGCATTGCAGTTCACACAGCAAATGCATTGCCACAGCTGACAAATAGAATAATAGCCATGAAAACTGAAAATGGGCAGGTATTTTGTTTTAAATAGACATTTTCTTCTTAATTAAAAGGTCAGAATAGCATATTCCAAGGAAAACTCATTTATGCTGTCCCATTTCAAGTGAGGGAAACAGCTCTGTAAGAGATTAAGCAAATGAATTGCTTAGCCTGAGTCAAAGATCAACTTTCTGCTTCTTGAATAATCTCTCTAAGGTAACTTAACTGCATGTGGAAAATGCCAGATTATCAGTCCTGTGTATCCAAAGGAGCAGCTGAATGAGTGCCATCCACAAAGCCACCAGGTCCCTGCTAATTCAACAGAGCACAAGGTGTCTGTGTAGCCCTATGGTGAGGCAGACTTCTACCCTACCAGCCAGAGCCTGGCCAGCAAATCTTGACACCTCCATCACCTCCAGTGACCACCACACAGGGCTTCAGTGGGACATTTCGGTCTCTGGAGCATCTTTCTGCTGTTTCCTGCTCACTCCATTGCCAGAGACTTGCAGCTCCTCTTTTAGGGCAGCAGAACACCAAGACCTACATTTACTTTCTCCCATTGGCCCCTGTCCTACTGTGACACCCCAGCAGAGAACTCTTTGGACCTGCTGCTGTAGGACCCTTCCTCCCCAAGACCAAGTGTGAATGCACTAAAGCAGCATCAATGGTGTGGCCTCCAGGGATGGGGAGAGGAGCTCCATGACCTGCTCGTGTCTGTGTGGCCATCCACTGCTTTCTGCATGGTTCTGCCTCCTCTCTAAGGGCCTTTGGGAATGAAGAGCCAGTATGCTGGGCTTAGAAAGTCACAGAGTCTCTTGGGGAAACTTATATATAAGCCTTATCTGTAGGTTCAGGTAGGTGTGGACACTGTTAAAAAAACAAAACAAAACAAAAAACAAAGGCTGAGAAAAGGCAGTGCTGAAATGGCAAGAAAAATAATCCTAACATTCTGCCCTTCTAAGATTAGTTGTGAGATGGCTCACAGAGGGTTTTAACCTTGCAACATGCTTGTGAAGTTAGTAATTACTATTATATACTGCTGGAAACTGAAGACAGATAAGATAAGTATCTCACTGAAGGTCAGACAGGAAGCCTGAAGCACAGCAGCAATTAGGGCCCAAGCAAACCAGCTCCCAGGCCTGCGTGTGAGCTGCAGGACGGTCCAGAGGAGGCTCCCCAGGAGCTGGGAAGAGCTGACACGAACAGGCGTGTGGTGTCACGGAGCGTGGTGCCCTCTCCTGTGAAGGTGTTCAATGGGGCAAACACGGAGGGCGAGGAGAAAAGCGCAGGTGAGGAGCAGATTTCACACCTTGCTGGCTGCTGCCCAACTGCAGGTTGTTGCTCCCTAAGCTTGCAAACTCCAGCAGCGAGCCCATAGCAAGGGGGCTTTCTCCCCCTTTGATAAATGCCGTGTTCCCTCTCAGCCCCTGGCACAGTCACTCTAGCACCTAGAAGCTCCTGATTTCTGCCAGGCTGAATGTCGACAGCCGACGAGTGGGCTGCGACGGTGCGAGGGACACCCGCCGGCTCTGAGGTGTGGAAACATCTTCCGAACGTCAGCACAACCCGGGCTGCGCTCAGGCTCATTAACTAGCGCTCCACGAAGCCCCTCCGACACAGATGTGCACAGGAGAGACTGGAACAACCTCTCAGTCTGGAATCCTTTAACTGCAGCAGGCGCCCAGCAGGGCAATCCATTAGTCAGGAGCTGCAACTTAGCTCAGCAAATTTCTCTGTGCCAGAAGACACGGTCAGAATTCCACCAAGAAGCTCTGTGCAGTCTGGTGGCAAGTGGAGTGACGCAGCGTGTGTCCGCACCCGTGCGCATGTGGATTCGTGTGCGTGCATGCGCCCTTCAGGATGCGTCCAAGGAAGCCAGCAGCAACCAACACGTACGGGTGGGCTCTGTCTCACCTCAGCCAGGGCAAAGCTGCTGGCAGAAGACAGGCTAACAAGGACGGATCGAGGCTCCAATCTTTTTCATCTACTTGGCTTTCTTCCCTTGCAAAACAGCTGAGAGCACAACACATTAATGCAAAAGAGCATCAGCCAATGCCAAGCTCCTTTCTGACCATTCAGAACTGACCTAGGGCCTACCAAGCTATTCCAGTCCTAAACATTACTACCTGAAATGTCTCAATATCCTCATAAAAATTCAAAAGGTTTCTTCTCTGGTGATGGAAGTGAAAGATGAAGCAAATTTATGATTCCCATCACTGCCCCTGAGCTGCTTTTTCTCCTCAAAATGCTGATCGTCTCACACCCCAGGGAGGAAGGAGGTGCAGAAGACGAGCAGAGATACCGAAGAAGCAGAAAGTTTTGTCTGGACCACAAAGAGACATCAAATCAAAATCACACCTGAATCCATGCTGCTAAGAACATGAAGGAAACATGGCCAAAAATGAACTACCCAACCACAGAAAGTTAACGTATGCTCGTTTGTATACGAGAGCATTGTCTGGGGGAGCTCGCAGTTTCCTCTCAGGATCTATAATGAATAGACCTATAAGAGAATGTTATGGCAGCAGAGATTTCTCTTTTCCTACTATTTAACTCAGAACAATATAGAATCAAAACAAAACAGGCAGCCTTTCAAAGGTGACCGTTACAGTGCACGCTGAAGGACACCGCGCGAGCGGCGAAATTAAAGAGCACCAGCGAGAGACCTTTGTCCTGTGAATGTCCAGAATTCCTCTCAGCTCCTCCATCAGATACAGGCAAGGAGATGGGAATATCAGATACCCTCCTCACATCCCATCACACCCAGCTGGCACAACTTTGCATTCACTGCCAGCAGATGTCAAGACCACAGCTCTGTTAAGCAGAAAGATCTCACAAGGGGAAAGATTTAAACTTAAGGAGCCCGTGCATGGCAACACCAGACAAGAGCAGACCAGAAGTCCGAAACAGAGGCTCTGCAAGGCATTAGCTATGTGATTCGTCATGGTGAAGTGTTAACCTGGAACCCTAAGGATGATGGTTTTAATGATAGCATTACTAACTGCCCGCTCTGCTGCCCATGGGCCCCTACAGCAGAAATGTCCACAACCTGTAGAGGAATTCCAGCCTAAACCTTCTGTACCTCCTCCATGCATTGGACTATAAATTTATAGATTACACCTGGCTGTTTGTTCCAAGCGGGTTTGTTTCACCCTTGTAAGAGCTCAGGCTCTCAGCTTTGCATCACATATTTCTGGCTTAGCTGCTCTGCTCTAGGCCTTTCTCCTGCCGTGATCACTCCTCATTTCCCAAGCGATAGCTGCCCATTGCTGAAAGCTGCCTTTATCTTTTTAATGAAAACTATCCAGAATAGTTCCTTCTATAAAAATTGTTATACAAGGACTGGTTTAGACCAAAGCCCTCAGCTCAAGTGGCTGGACTGGAGGACATCACCGTGTTAGGCAGGCAGGAGATTGTCACAGGTTTGCTGCTCAACCACACGCCACAAATCCATGTCTTACTTAAAGGACAAGATTAATGTTTTCAAGCACACTGATACTAGGACACAGTGCAGTGCAGGCGCAGACGGCTTTAAACAGCAGCTATTCAAATTCTACCCCATGGAAATCCAAACGAGCTCAGTTTTAGCTTTTCCAGGAACCTCATCTTAAGCAAAGACTTTTCAGCTTTTCTGCCCTGATTTTCCCAGAAGTGCAGGTCAGGTTTGGCAGATTAAAAGTGCGGTTTATACTTGGAAAAAAAAGTCTCCTTTTCTCTTCCTTTATCCTTTTGGCAGAAACTCTCCAGAAAGTTGAAGATACAATCACAGAGAATGTTAAAACAAAATGTGGATGGGAGAAGGCAGAGCCTTCTCCTGGGAGCGTCAGTTGGCATTCCAGAGTTGCGGGATGTTGCAGTGCCTCTTTGTGGCTGCCTGCCCTCCATGAGATGGGATTCCAGCTCCGACACGCTGCGCAGTACGGCGGGAGAGGAAAGTTGGCACTTTAATGATAACAATATTATAACAACCACAGTTATGCACAAACTTCAATAGAGATCAACTTCAGGAACCAGGAGAAGGCATATTACACTCCTTCAGGATTTATTTTAAAAAAGAATTCATTAAATTAAATTAATTATGGAATTTGACCATGCAGGTTTGAACATTACATTTCAAAAGTATATAACAATAAAAAAAAGACCAAGTACAAGACATTTTTTTTAACCCTGATAGAAAAAACATACTCTAATTAATATACTGTGAAAAGCCAAATCTTATTAGGGTGCTTTTATGTGTTCCCCCACCACAGTTTTCTACAGTTTGCTCCTGATACGGGCAATAGCATATGAATAACCAAGTTCTCCTAGTTGAAAAGTGTGAAGATTACACAGTGTGCCTGAATAAAGTAATGTGGAAAGCCCAGAAGGAGGAATCAGCCTTGTCTACACCCTCCTCCAAACGCAACAACGAAACCTCGCACGGGGATTGCAGTGAGGGCGCTGTGGGGTGTCAGGTGGGGGGAACGTTTCACACACCCTCAGCCTCCTGACTGCTCCTCCAGCCCGGGGTCTGGGCCATACTGGGCCATTTTGTTTGACCTGCCCTCCTCTTCCATTAGGGCAGGGTGATATTAAAGCTAAACTGCATTTTACATGAGGCAAAATGTACGGAGCTACAGTGACCTAGAGTTTGAAGCCGCCACTGTTTATTTGACTTGGTGTGAAAGCCATGAGAAAACAGTCCAAATGTGAGCACAGCCTGGAACACAGGAGCAATTCCAAGCCTAAAAATACATTATACAAAGACTGGGCTGCACGGAGTCTGAGCCTGAGGTATCAGTGGATTAAGGAATAAAATCATTAATGCAACTTTTAACAACTTCAGGGTAACCACTGGGCTTTCCTTTTCCAGGGACCTGCGGGATCACCAGACAAGAGCCCTGGGGCTACATCCAGGGGAGCTGCTGCCCCAGGAATCCTCCTCCAGTGCATCCTGTGCTGCCTCCTGCTCACCGACGGTTCTGCAGTTCAGTCCTTTCCTGAGGTACGTTCCATGGGCCAAACCCTGCTCTCTCTCCTAACTGTTATTTAGTCATTCCTAAACAGAAAGTTTGCCAAGACTGAGGAAAAGACATTTAAGTATGCGAACCTCCGGAAGGCTTAGCAGAAGAGTATTTTAGTCTTTGGGACCAAAATAAATGGGAAGGTGGACTCGTGTGTGCTGCCTTCCACAACCAGGTACTGCTGCAGACTATGGGCTGGGCCCATACACTGAGTTTCCTTCAACATATAGCTGGGAATATTCACAGAGGAATACTTAAACAGGAGAGCAAAGAGAAAGTAGCTACATGTCACTGGGCTTTCTTGCTGTGAATTTTCCCTTCAAAACAAATGGGGATTTTCAGACGAGGTCAGTGAAATCCCTACCTTTACACAGTGTGCAGGCATTATAGCCGCTTTCAGGGAGTGCTTTTCTCATTCCAATTCTACCACAAGACTTATAAAGAACCGTAACAAAATAAATGTTCTCAGTCAGGTAAAATCAAAGATGGGCAATTGTCTTCAGCCAAGCTACTGCTGTAAACTGATGTAACCGAGCGTGAGGCTTGTCCTCGGTGCATGCGCATGAAATGAAAATAATCCAGACATCATGCATTTGTGGAGGAAAAATGCGGCAGGCCAAAAGGTTAGCTGATTCGCCCTGCTTCACACCACGTAATGGCTTAAATTGTGTTTCAAAGGCTCCCAGGGTGACATCACTGTTTACGCGCGCTCGGCCCATGCGCTGACTGCAGGAGCACAAAACCCTTTTAACCAGCCCAGTTTGCTGCCTCAATCCATCCTGCCGTGTCATGCAGCAAAAGCCGGTGGAACCTCTGATCCTCAGCCGAGTGGACAGAGGGGCCTGGGAAAAGCAGCTCTCCACACGCCCAGGCACCACATTCTTTCCCAGCTCATCCCTTGTGGGATGAGGAGCTAAGGCAGTGCCTAGGTCTCCTTTTAAGCAGCTTTCTTCACGGACCTGTCTGTTCATAAAGTTTCCTTATATGTATAAATACCTGAAGGGAGAATGTAGGGAGGATGGAGCCAAACTCTTCTTGGTGGTGGCCAGTGACAGGACAAGGGGTAATGGGTACAAATTGAAACACAGCAAGTTACATCTCCGTATGAGGAAGAACTTTCCTGTGAGGGTGCCAGAGCCCTGGAACAGGCTGCCCAGAGAGGTCTTGGAGACTCCTCTTGAGATCTTCCAAACCCGCCTGGATGCCACCCTGTGCCACATGCTCTGGGTGTCCCTGCTGGAGCCGGGAGTTGGACTAGATGATCTCTGAGGTCCCTTCCAGCCTCAGCCACTCTGTGATTCTGTGATCTTTGCCAAGCAAATTAGCCATGGCAGTATTGGCTCAGGGAAGACGTGGCTGGGATTGGGGAAGGTACAATTCCCTAAAAGGAGAGGGAGGATGGCTCTAGCGAGCCCGCACTGGCGAGCGCTGCATATTGCACACCTGTAAAGTTTATTTTTCTGCAAGGAAAGACAGAGACCTTGAGGTTGGCAAATTATAACCCCCAGTGTTGCACTTCCCTTCTTTCAAACCCAGCCACATATGCCTTCCTGCTCGGGGCTCCGGCAATCGCTCCCTACAGGCATTTCCTGCACGGAGGCGCACTGTAATTAGCGCTGCCCACAAGAAGGGTTTCCAACACTACTGTGTGGGCAAGGCCTACGGCCCCGCTGGGAGGCAGCTGGAAGGACAACTGAAGAAATGGAGGGGAAAAACACTTTTTATAGTCCTGAAGGACATGTTTTGGTAGGCATCAGCACATTAAGGGTCTGAAACACCAGCCCATATGCAACCAAATCCAAGCACTAAAGAAGGCCAGGCTCAGTATCAACTTCCAGGCGTGATCCCTACGGCTCCCAAGGGCCAAATTAAGGCCTTCTGAGGAGCCATGAAGGACTCTAGGATCAGGACAGGGATTTGGGAAGGCTCCACATCAGCAGCTGCACTTTTCTGGGCATAGAAAGAAAACTGCTTTCGCTCCTAAACTGTTCTATCTGTGGGGCCCAAACCTACCCTGGTCTATCTAGAAAGCGGAGGGAAGAAAAAGCGGGTTTTTGCATTAGGTCTGAGTACCCACACTGTACCCAGCGCTGATTTCAGCTCATGAGGGAGGAGTTAACACCCCACACAAACCTGATCCTTTCCCAAACTGCTGCTTTGGGGTGTATTTTTGTGTGGATTATCTCTACGAACAACGTGGGTCACTCACCGCATTTTTTGCACAACTATACTGGAATAGGAAGAGTATCCCCATGGTGGCCGCTGGTTTCCTGAAAACTGACCTTAGTGTATCTGTGTGGAGCAATTTAAGGTGCGCAATTTCAGAGCTGAAGGCTCAAAGGAAGCAAACATTTTGACTGAGATATTTTAGATTTGTGAAGATCTTTTTTTTATTTAAAAAATGGAACAGGTAATGACTAGGTCAAACTTCCTTGACCTCAAATCAAGAACAATCCCAGCAAGGCTGAAAACTCCCCTCTCTATTTCCTTGGCAATCAGGTTCCCACAGTTCACAAAAACACAGGAAGATCTAAGGAAACCTATGTGGAAATGCAAAAGACAAAGGCAAGTGATCTGAAAATAGAAGGCTAGTTCATATATTTCCTTTACATTCTGGACCTGAGTCTAGTTTTTGGCTGAATTTTGAAAGCTTAGGGACCATATGCTTTTGCCATTCCCCTCAAGGCACAAAGGAAAAGTGGCTTGTGGAACCTCTCATCAGCTGGAGGGTTGGATGAGGCTCTTCCTCTCTTACTCAGCAAGGTCGGGAATTCCTTCTCCGTCTCCATGCTAAAAGCTTATCGCTCAGAGCCACAACAGAAGCCCTGAGCACTGCTCACAGGAATACCACTCGCTCACTGGGACTGCTTTTGCACCTCTACATGCTCTTGGGGGACTTGCGTGGAGCCGTGAAGATGCAGCGCATCTGCTTGCAGAAAACCAGAGGGCTCAGCCTGCTTGCCAAACCTCTGCACCGGGCGTGATTTGAAAGGCAAAACATATTTTGGTAGAGGGCAGAGAAACTGTGCAGACCCCTGCTGTGGCAGAGCTGAGAAATTCCTCTTGGCTTCTTGTAATGTAAAAATTCTAGGAATCCTGAGCCCCGAGGGAAGTTTTGGAGACATTCAGGAAAGGGGGGAGAGAACACCAGAGGGATGTGGGATGTACTGAGGACAAAAAGTATGTACTGTAAAGACACACTAATCCAAGGACTTGGAAACGTGGGTATTAGACTGCCTCTTGAAAGTGTTCAAAGTCTTGAGTCACTACCCTGGAGAGCACTTAGTTGCATCACACTGTTAGTAACAGCCTAAGACAAAGATAGCAACATTTACACAGACTAGGAGCAAAGTGGCCCTCTCTGTGTGAATTCCTTGCTCACATTTTCAAAGTTTTTGAAGGCACAGGGCTAAGATATTCACACTGGTACATACGGTGCAATGCAGCGATGCCTACGCATCCTGCAAACCCTGCTGCAGGGACCATCCTCCTTGCACCGGATTCAACCCCGTGAACTGGGGACTGGACTTGATCCAATAGATTCTTTCCACTTTTATATTCCACTCACTGGCAAATGCAGGAGATGTGATCAGGTCATAAAAGCAGCCACAAGATTTGCCTAGGTTTTTTTTTCCTAATTTATGCTAACACACGGTTTCAGGCGAGCTGGGCTCCCCACATGCGTGTGCTCAGCACTCGGGTAGCCTGCGACTTGCACGCAGGGTTGCTCTCACAGTCTTGTGAGATTTGAATCCCCACCTTCTCTCAACCTTTCTCCTTCCCCACTTGAGAACAGCTCATGGATGAGGCTTTAAGATCACACCTCAGACACAAAAATTCTCACTTCAGATGATTTGCTCTAATCTTGCCTTGCTCGTGGTGATTGCAAGCTCTCTGCTGCTCAAGTTCTGCTCCCTGGGGCAAGCTTCAAGCATGTGTGCTTATATTAAATGCCATTTCCAGATAATAACCTTGGCTGGTTGGTTTTGGCAGGTTCTCCTATTTTCTCTGTGGCCTTAAAAAGAAATGTCTAACTTAACGAGGAGATCAGTTCTCTATCACACATTTTATGCCAGTCTATTTATGCAGCCTATTTTTTTTCTGTGGTAGACTACAGTTAGATGCTTTGCCCAAAGGTGAGGAGCAGAAGAACAAGAATGTCTTGATCAGCACTGGGGAGCCCTAGTGTCCAATCAGTCCTTTGGGACGGGTGCTGAAGGACAGTGTTTGGGACGGACCTTCTTTGTTTCTAGTAGTTGTTTAGATGTTCGAAACATCTTTTAATTAATTCCACTTGTAATTCCCATTCTAAAGGCATCTGGCCAGTCCAGAGAAAAAAACAAAGGCAGAGTAAGGGAGAAAATTAGAGGAAATGTCAAACCAGGTGATGTGCAACAGGGCCAAGCCTGTCAATGTCCTTCCCAGAATATTTCCTCTCACTGAGAAAGTCAGATTCTGTCTCCTGGAAATTTCCTGCATTCAGGTTGCTGCTGCTGCTTCTAAACTGCTTTGCAGCACAAACTGAAAGCAGCTTCCCTGATCACCCTGCTCTTCGCTGATGAGCAAGTGGCCCTTGCTGCAAACGCTTTGCAAATGCTTGGGAAGCAGAACTCACGTTTCGTGTCAGTGAGGGTATACAGCGAACAGCAGATTCTCACCCTCCAAATCATGCTGGCAATTTGGAAGACATATTTAGGAAAAGACAAGATCACCTATCACTGACTGTACCAAACCCTGTGGTTGTTGCAAACTTTTTCACCTGTGCCTAAACCTGCTAGCAACATAAATGCTTTATCTGTGGCTCAAGTTGATATATTGCCCAAACTGAAGCAGACTGAGCTACTGCTTTTTCCAAGTACTTCATCATAAAACGAACAATTCAGAGTACACATAAAAGCACAGAGATAACTCAGATGTACCTTGCTAATCTTGTTTTGATTCATACATATTAGCAGAGCAAAGGGCAAATGTGTAGAGACATATTTTGTAGAAATTTTTAAAGAAAATAGGATATGAAGTTCTCATACAGAAACCTTCTGCAGACAATCTGGTTTGTATTCTCAATATTCTTTGGATAAGATGCTGGTTTTTAGAAGTAAGGGAAGAATTCAGAAGTACTTTACATTTTTTTTCCTTGCCTTAAATAGATTAATTAGTGTAAAGAGATTTCCAGTTGGTTTTGACTGTGGCAGCTTCAGGCAGGGAAGCTCATATATCACCAGCTTAAAAGAAGTTTTCTCTCCTGTTTATAACATTTTCCCATAGTAAAGCAAATATTTAGAAATAACACTGATTAAGAGACAGATTTTTGGTTTACTGATCAACAGCCCCTATTGTCAGCTATCTGATCCTCGCCTTTCCAGCAGTGACTGCCTCAAGGGAAGGCTCGGAACCCTCCCTGCGCCTCGCTGTGGAACACTGCCCCACTGAGCTCATGCTCTTCCTCCTGCCCTGCAGTGATTACTACAGTCACTAAACCAAGGAGAAGCTGCGGTGTCCCAGCCACCGATACGTGGCATATTTGAAATGCATATTTTAGGAAGATAAGCTGCCCTTCCTAATGTCTTTTATCTGTAGGAGATGTTGCAGAATGAAAAAAAATAATATATCAAGCTTGCTTCAGTTTCAAAGGGATCAGTCAGGACCTCATTTTTATTCTTGAATAGTGTTAGCTTTCCAGTGTTAAACCATTGAAATAACTGAGTTTATTTCAACCCTGCAAAAAGTTATTTGGACTGCTAATATATTAAAATCTTTTTTTTTTTATCCTGATGATAACATCAGGGGATGAAAGGCACTAAATTTTTCGTGCAAGATATAAAGTGTTGCCAGTGTCAATAATTCTTCTTAACCAACCCACTCCCTACAAAAAACATGGACCAGCTGTTGCTATCTGCACAGCAGTTACTACAGAAAAGGTCTTGAGCAGAAGCACTCAGAGTACTATAAGGAGTAGTAACAAGAAATTGCATGATACCCATGGAACTGTCTTAGGAAATTTAAAGGGCTGCATGACATTTTCAAAATTTTTATAAAGAGGGAGGAAATTGCTGGGCTGAAGCTTGCATGGCCACCCAAGCCAGTGAAACATGAGGACAGAATGAGCCACGCAGGTTAGGAACTCTCCAAAGGAGGAGACCATCCGCTGATCTGTATGAGCTTTATAGCTCTGGTTAACTTCCAGCCTCCTGTGTCAGTTCAGGAACAAAACTAAAACATTTTTATTCTTCTTTTATACCACACACCCAGGCAGCGTCCACTCTCTGCTCACAGCAAGGGAGAAGGACACGATGGCCACAATCAGCTGCTAATACGCACGGAGAGCTTTGCTAAGATTTGGTTAGAGCTAAGATTTTCCTTCATTTGGGCATGCGGGAAGTTGCGCAGGGAGCACCCCTTGAGTTGGACTGCCCTCATGCAGCAAGCCCAGTGAACGTGCCTCCTAATTGCAGAGTCCTCTATCTGCATTGCAGAAGTAGTTTGGATGTGGATCAGATTCAACTTGTTCAGTGCAGCGCTGCCTAATTAGTCCACAAAGTTCCCGGAGAAGGTTCAGCCTGCAGGACAGATGCAGGCTTGCATCTCTCCTGCTCTCCTGTGCCTTGGGAAGTCAGCACTGCTGGAGGGGAACTTTGAGGAAACGGGGTCCAAGAAGTTAATACCTCAGTAACATCAGTGCTATCTAGAATACTCTGACTTCCTGGCCTCGTTTCAGTTTGGCTTCCAGCCTAATTAAGGCACACAGAGACTGTGCTAACAGATTATCTTTTCCTAATGATGGACAAAGGTTTGACATCCATAAAGCTGCCTCCAAATCCATCATCAGCCTTTGCCTACAGGGACAGCTAGCAATGTGCCCGTCTTCCTTTCTTTGTCACCAGATGCAGATATGGCTTTCTCCTGCCCTCTCCATGCCTGGCACTGATGTGGATGTGACTCTGGATCAAATTCCAGAATTATTAAGACTAAAATGACTAGGAAATTAGGAACAAAGTCAGCACTGAGAGGTTGGTAGCTGGACTCTGCCCCTACCCACTTCGGCAGCTCTGCTCTGCTTCCTCATGCATCCTCAGGAACCCTCTGTGGCAAGACATGCTTTCTGCCTTCTGCCAAGCACTTTTTATTAACTCTCTGATGCACAAACGCCCAAGTCTTTCTGAAATTCACCAGGATTTCTGCAATATGCCTTCTACAGGCCACCTTTCCAGACTATTCAGACCTCTAAAACCCGGTGTAGCGCGCAGCTGGCCGCTCCCCTGCGCGTGTCAGCCAGATGGAGCACATTACGGACACTCTCTGAGGACTGCACGGGCTTCCTATCGAACACCACGTGCGAGGCAAGGTACTGATTCCCATCCGACAGGGAACTGCCTGGACACTTCTACTGATGGAGCCCTTTGCTGGAGGGTTTTTTTTTTTAAACTTCTGAGTTTTTTGGGAGGAGCTGGACAAACCCTGTGGGGGACAAGTCTCAGGCTTAGCTGTCTATTTGCCATAACACTGTGAAAGATACGATAGGGCTGGGGCTTGTCAAAGAGTTTCAAGGAGTTACTGCAGAAGGAACACATTAAATCTCTGAATGAATCCAAGAAAACCAAGGGCAGTGATGCTCCACAGTGTTTCCAGAAGCTATCCGCTTGGTATAAAAATAGGAGAAAAACATAATATGCTAAAGAAGCATTGTGTTGCCAAACATGTTCACTACCCAAAAAAAAAAAAAGCATGGAGAATTACTGTCAGAAGAAATTCCACAGTAAATAACAGTCCATCTCCCTTATACAATTTGCAGTGTCATGAATAGCACGGTAATCCAGTGAAATCCTCCTGCTTATTAAAACAACGAAAAGTCATGAGGCAGAGGGAAAAGCTTTTCTAAATCTCATTAACCTGCTTCCTCCAGAATGAGGAGCAAGTCCAGGGAATATGGTGCAAAGTCAGCAGTAGAGAGGAGAATCACATATAACCTCTATGCCAAGGAGCAGAACGCAACAGAGAAACCCCACACGGATCTGAGGGGAAATGGCAAAGAAAACGCTCCAGTGCCCGCTCGTCTCAGGGCCGTGGGCCTGATTCATGGTGAAGCGGCAACACTGGCCTGCTTGCCCCACGCAAGTCCAGGGAATATGGTGCAAAGTCAGCAGTAGAGAGGAGAATCACATATAACCTCTATGCCAAGGAGCAGAACGCAACAGAGAAACCCCACACGGATCTGAGGGGAAATGGCAAAGAAAACGCTCCAGTGCCCGCTCGTCTCAGGGCCGTGGGCCTGATTCATGGTGAAGCGGCAACACTGGCCTGCTTGCCCCACGGCTGCTTGCCCCAGGCACCCCATGGCTGCAGCTTCTCCAGCCGGTTCCCTGATGCAGCCTGATCACAGGCATCCTGAAACGCAGCACACGCGCGGAGGCACCGAGACACCCAGCCCTGCAAGCCGCTGTTTTAACCACACGCTGAAATGTAGCACAGAGGAAACATGTCCTTCAAGTGCTAGGAACTTTGAGGAGATTTTTCTCCCGACGATACAGCTTCCCTTATTTCCAGATCTCTTTTAATGAAGCCCTGGCCTCTCTGAAGTATAGCCCGTGCGCCAGTGCCTCAGACCACCTGAGCTAGCGAGCCCTCGCGCACTCGCAAGGGGAAGCACCAGCGCTTGTCCACGGGCGCGCAGTTAACCGGCGCTGCCTGCAGGGGAACGGGGCCGCAGGAACGGGAGGAGAGCCGAGGCCCGCGGACACGTGCGAGGCCGGGGGGCGCCGCGCGCCGCCTCAGCCCTGAGGGCAGCCCCTGCGCGCGG
>NW_010580230.1:562270-600178 GCF_000705375.1 Tinamus guttatus
CAAGGAGAACCCCTAGCACTCCCAGCCTCGCGTGCCCTTCCTGGGCCCTGGTGCAGGGCGAGCGCGCCTTGCACGCCAGGCCTCCCGTCTGCCTCCATCCCGCAGAGCTCCGGACGGCGCCGCGGCCACAGGTGCCTCCCGGGACGTGCAACCCTCTGCGGAGCGAGGCAGGGAGGCCACGCGCCCCGGGAGGCTGTGCTATCCCTAGTGCTCTCCTTGCGCTTGGCGGTTTGTGGCTTCTTACACATGCAAGCCACAGCTCCCCATTGCCTCCAGCCTTCCGGGCAGCAACACGATGGAGACACTGGGATTAAGCGACCTCTCACTGCCAGGCTGTAAAGCTAGCTGCTAGCTTCCAGCTTCCAACGTGTGCTGCAAGTGCAGATGTGACACTGAAATGCATCGGGACAAATCAAGACCCAGGTGCTGTTCTGCACGTCGCTAGCTGGTGTGTTAACTTGTGAGGAACACGGGCACTTCACAGGATCAGCAGTGGCGTCTGCTGCAGAAATATCCCCAACACAAATAACAAATTGGACGCAAAATAGACCAGAATAATCCCGACTCGTATGGATGGCAAGGCAGTGTTTCTCATGCACTGCGTGAAGCCAGGAGCACTGTATTTTTTTGTATTCCTAAAATTAGTTTTTAGAACATGCACCTCCTCAATGAAGTGTTGCAGAAATAGACTTCTAAATAGTTATAGCTAATACCAAAGTCCAATCGTGTAAGAAGGCTAAGTGAAGAATGAAAAGTCTAGGTGAACTATAGAACTGTAGTATCTGTTTTATTTATGGGGCTGGGGTATTCAAAAATTCACTTGAGATTATCGATCAGCCGCTAGCATGTTGTCCGTATGTTTATCTGATGCTCCAAACATACTTTTTAATTGTTGATCAACTTCATTGACTTTTTAATTGAGATCAATGCTGCTAGTGTGTAGTTTTGCAAGGAATTCAATGTCAGAACCTGGCTGAATGATCCTGCAGCTCATTGTATTTATTTTCTTCCCCAAAACATGCAAAATCAAGAATAACAATGCTAGAGTGAAATGTTTTGTTCCTAAGCGTGCTAATCTACCTGCAGCAACTTATTAAAGTTTTCCCAGAGCACAGCAGACTTACCCAACGCCACAGCAGCTTCCATTCGTGCAGATGGAAAAGTGATCTGCTGGCTCGAGTAGGAGCTCTTGGGAACAGCGCAGCTCGTTTGGCCGTGACAGCTCTGCCACCTGAGGACGTCGCTTCGCTTCCGTGTTGTTACTGCTTCATACGTTGATGGCCATACTGATACAACTGCCACGTGCCTTTGCAAAGCGAGTGGCACTTCATTTGGGAGTGAAGTGGCCTTTTCCAGCCCTTCTCCGTGTGCCACCGCTATTGTGGGACTCTGTCTGCTGGAAATGCTAATGGCCTGGAAGGGCGAGTAACAGCCATGAGAATTATGCCAGGACACCAGGACAATGGTCTTTTCTGTTAGACAAAGTGCCCTGCTTTTTGTAGGGCCAGTGCTGCCAAGTGTCATCCCTCCGTGTCACAGGTGTGACACGGAGGTCTCACTGCTCTCTTCCTCCTGCCAGCGGGGCAGAGTCTGGAGCCCAAGCAGCAGAATCCTTCACTGCATCTTGCTCCTCTGTCGCTGCCCATCCTGAGCAAGTGTGAACCTGGGACACCCAATGGAGGGTACGGCTGTAGATCAGAGCTGGGCCTGGATTCACCCAATTTGCCCCCTTTCTTGGCAGAAGTTTGCCTGTCTCCGTTAGCCCATGAAGCTGTATTGCAGATGGCTAATCCTGCCCCGGGTCATCAGCTAGGCAGCCTTCCATATAAACTTGAGCGAGTCAGTCCTGAGCAGAGGCACGTGCTATGGAACGGAGGTGCACTCCAAAGCAGCTCTAGCTCTCTTTGTCTTTACAAGAGCTGAGATTCACGGCTGTGTGCTAGGCTAGCAAGTACTGACCCGAGCTTTCAGAACTGGACTTTATTGCATGCGACAGGAGAAATGCGTAAAACATGCCAGTAAATTCAGAAACATTTTTCTGTGTTCGTGATCTGTGGCAAGGTGAGGAGAAAGGACAGCAACCTCCTTCAGACTGGTGAGTTGGCAAGTCTATGCATTTCCATATCATGCTGCACGTTGCTGACTTCAGAGAGTACCTAGAGCCCCTTGTGGTTGGGCTCCTTTCCATGTGCCATACCCTGTGGACCTAAACCCCCAAAAGCGGTGATGGGAAACAGGCACGATGTTACTGTTGTGCCTTGCACTTTACCCTATTGTTGTGAGATAAGACAATACATGCCCCATTAATTTAGACATTATTTATTTGATGGGAATGTAGTGTGGCTTGGAGGCATGTGCTAACCTCCAAGACAACCAGCGTGTCCCTAACCCAACAAATAGAAACCCGTCCAAGTTGCCAGTCCCTCACGCACATGAGGAGGACTGATGCCAGTAGGTGCTCTCTGCCTTGGCAGAGCTCCTTAGGCCCATGGAGAACCACAAGACCATCACAGGGTGTGCCGTAGTCTTGGCAGGCTGTCTTTTATTCATGTGCATCCTGTTATCCCTTGGGGATCTCGAGATAAGTTAGCACTGGCAGTCTGTAAGCAAACGGGCCAGGGAGGTTTTTGATGCTTTTTTTTTTTTTAATTGGAAAATGGCATGTTAGCAAAACAGAGCTTCTGTGGGAAGGCTTGGTTTTGAATAACTTCTGCTAAGGATGGAAATTCTGGGAAAAGAAAGCACCAATCCAGCCTTCACCTGCAGCTTGCCCATCTCCTATGTGTGCAAGGTCCAGTTTCAAGGCCTTAGTCTGCATTAGATCAGAAAACTGCTGCGGTCTCCTGAGTCTTGCAGGAACCCTCTTGTTGGCTGCCCTGTGGCGCTGAGTTCAGTTTCTTGCAGACACATTTGCCTACTTATTCATTTGTTTTGACAAAATGGAAAAAAAAAAGTCTCCAAAAAAACCCCATTTGGCTCAAACATTCAATGGGAACAAAATGTTTCTCTAGCTGGGAAAAACATTTCCTGCACAGCTTTATTCAAATACATAGTAGTACACAGGCAATTAGAAAACTAATAGGAAGAGGTCTGGGGCCAGCAGAGCCATGGATGCGTTTCTGATGGCTTGATGCCCCATTATGGGATGGCAGCTTCAGAGGGGCTGGTTGGGAGGCACATGCATTAAGAGCCTCAGGGCACCTTTCTCCTTTATATCTAAGGGGAAAATATGGCAAAGAAGGGTTAAATGCTTTATGGCCACCCAAAGCCACAAAGCAAATCTGGAAGAGGATGCCTGTCGCTAATAGCAAGAACAAAGCAAAAGTACGAAGTAACGTACTGCAAGTGACTATTTTTACTTAGAAAGTATTAAGTCACACTGGGACTCCTCAATCCTTTTACCCAACGCTTCCTAGAATCCAGGCAAATTCTTCCCTCGTGGCCCCATCAAGACTTGCCATGGCTGCATCCCAGCCTAGTGCTCTTCCTTCGGACAGTTCTCCTTGTATCCACAGTGCTGGAAAGGCACAGGGCCCCAACCGAGAACCCCTCCTAAACATATGTGTTCAAACACCAGAGGAGAGCAGAACGTTTCATCCTTTCACTGGAAACATGGGAGATTAAGGGATAAAGATTACTCACCTCCCATTATACATGACTTTGAACTGCTGTTTGTTTTTTTAAACTCTAACAGGGGGAAACGTGTGATGTTCCATCTCTTTGTGCTTTCACTCTGAGGTTGTTTTTGAGCATCTCCTTGTAGCTATTTGACTGTAATCCTTTATAACTGAGGCTGCCTAGGGAGATCCTTACAGCTTATAAATATAATCTAGGCCTTGGGCCCATATGGCACTTAGGAAGAATTAGCTGGTTTGGAGCACTAAAGAGACTTCTGAGCCAAGAGCGCAAAAGGAGAGAAACGCGAGGGAAAATAAAGAGCCATCAGCAAAGGCAGACAGGCACAGGGCTTGATCACGGTCCTGTTCTGCTGGAGCCTGTGGCAAGAAGACAAGTTATCCAGCTAACAAGGAAGAGCTTCGCAAGCCAGATTTCATCTGTACGCAGCATCTGAGGTAAGAAAAATACTCCATTCCTCTGAGGTACCTTCATCCAAATCTTCTCGAGGCAATGACCTTCCTGTGGCAGAGGCCAGATTTCATGTGAAAGGTTTCCCTTAGCCAGAAATGAACTTCAAAGTGTGAGAAAAATGGGTTTCATCCAGCTGTAGGCCTCAGAGTGAGAGACCAAGAATGCTTGTTTTATTTATTTTCCTTTGGATTCTAATTCCCTTTTCTTCTTTCCCCATCTTTGGGGATAAACGGGGATTTTCTTGCCACTGGAGCTGAGAATGAGAAGCACGGCTCACTTCCGCGGGAGGCTGCAGACATTCCCGTCATAGCAAAGGCTTCTGCTCACAGCTTTGAATACAGTGTTCACCAGTGAGACCTGGCTGGTTTCAGTACCTGGAGGGGAAGGAGAATGCTGCAGAAGCTCTGTGTAGCTCCCAGATGGGTTGAGCAGCACCCACAACAGTGAGACCTTCCCTTCAGCTCCGACCACGGTGGTCCCACATGTCCCACGCGTCGCCCAGCAGAGCTGAACTGCCCCGCACTAAAGCACGGCCTGGCCCTCGGCCGCAGAGCACGCAATAATCTTGCGGCGATGTGAGAGCCCCTTAATCACGGCACTATTTCTCTCCTC
This sequence comes from Tinamus guttatus, assembly GCF_000705375.1. Next base: position 566,972 of record NW_010580230.1, read on the forward strand.
CCGTTGCACATACTGAAGGAATACCTGCGGCTCCGCTCTCGCCGGGCTGCCATCTTTCTGTGAGATTTCACGAGCAAATGCTTCTCATCTCCATAGGACAAGCACCAAGATTATCACTGGTTACGCTCGCTCCAAAGTAAACCAAAGCTACATGAGTCAGTGCAGCCAAGCCTGTGGGGCAAAAATAGCAGGCTGGTGTTCAGCGATGGCGAAGAGAATCAAAGACACACTGTCTACCAAAATTAACATGTCTGCAAATCAGCTCTCAGCCCATGCAGAGCCAAAAGAAATGTTTCTTCCATGGACTTGTTTATTTTTGAAATCTGAAAGGAAGCAGTTGCTAAAGACAAATGGACATTGTGCTGCGGGCTTTAGGAATCCGACGTGGTGGCACAAAGACACTGATAGCGAGACTGCCATCACTGCTGCGCATTGTGCGGGCCCCGGGGGACTGAATGCCGGCTTGAGCTACAGCCAAGGGCACTGAAAGGGAGGATTCCCACTGCCTTTAATGAGTTTTGGCTCTGACTCTAGATGAAGAAACATAACTGGTAATGAGTAAACTAGATTATAAAAAAAATCCTTTCACCTTTAGTAGAACACAGTGGTATTAGTAAAATGACAAGGACAATTTTTTAAAAAGCAGCAGAGTCCTGTACCATGAATAAAAAGCCCTAAGCATCATGCCTTGTCCTTGCCTAGGTTGGCAGCGGGAATCTCAGACCTGAGAAACAAAACCCATCCTGACTCCTGCAGATAGAAGCCGGCACGCAGGCAAATGCAGCAGCCACTCAACTGAGGCCACCTCTACATGGAAAGGATGCTTGGCAGAGGACCACAGTGGAAGGCTGTGGTCATAAATGCAAAAGTCCTTCAAGAAAATAAGCATCTACCTGAACACAACTGCGTGTTCTTCTCATGATGGGATGATTCGGTGCCCTGTGAAAACAAGGTTCATTGATATAGCTAATTTTAAAATGGAATGAGGAGCAGAGAGAGAGATTATAAGCAGATAGGACAGTTTCATCTGTTTGTCCGGATCCTACTAGCCCCAGGAGGTGGGTGTTGAAGGAAGACAGGAGATGCAATATTTGATATTTATTCTTAGTCTACGGTTCAAATAGAATCCAACCATAGGAAACATGATGGCTTTTACAGACAGGCTTGGATTTAAGAGTCTTTCTCCACAAGGTCACCGAGTGAGTCAGTGGCAAGCCCAGGAATAGAGCTGAGGACCCGCGCGTCGGAGCGGGCTTGGCGCAGCGGAGACAACAGGCTCCCCTTTGTCCCGGGAGTCACTGCCCCGGCCACCGAGCCCGGCTCAGGCCCTTCCTCCAGCGCAATCTGGGTCCTGGATTTCAGAGATAACGGGCAGGCTTCTTGGATGCTATTTCCTGTACCAAGAGAAAAAGAACCCTAGCGAGACCTTGCCATTCTCAGCAACTGCACTCAGCTGTTTTGCCTGTAAAAGAAGTGCAATACATTCTTCCTGTTTGTTGCTCTTCCAAGTTTCTTCATCTGCAATTTCATAAACTCAGTGGGATGGTATGCATTAGATGGGAAGGATGATGCTACGATTAGGGCATTAGCCTCCACTTTCATGAGTCAAGCCTCTCCTCTGCCAGAGTCCACTTGTACCTTTCTGGGAAAGGCACTTGCTCTCTCTGGCCTTCCAGCTCTTGTGTGTAAAGCAGGGTTACGAGTATATCCCTGGGACACAAGGGTCTTATAAAAAGCTGAATACTTAACTATTAAACTGTCCTGACCACGGAGTCTTGGCAGAAGACATTAGACAGATCTACTAGTGAGGTGGGAATATACTTCCCTGAGGCTAAATGAGGGAAGGATCTTGTCACAGTTGCCCATCGTAACATGGCACAGAGATGAGAGTGGCTGCTCCCAGCGCTTTGAATGGAGCCCTGTGTGTTACATGAGCCTGCCTTCAGCGGCGTAATGTTCAGTGACAGATAAAACTCACAGAAATCACCCACATCCGAAAGAAAATGCTGTTCCTCCCTAATTATTAAATTTAAAAAGATGTGTATTTTTTTTCTAGAGGCCAGACACCTGCCATCTCACAGCATATTTGCTCACATTAAAGGGACAAATCCACTGTTTTCTGAAAGCCTGAACTTCCCTAGCAATGCTGTGGGACTCCTTCGTACCCAGCTCTTTGTCTTCTGGAGGACAAAGGCATCAAGAAGAGTGAAAAATACTGCAGAGATTTTGCACAGTTAAAAAGAAAGGTGGGAAGAGCAAGGGCTGCTCTTGCCTCCTTTCAATAGGAAAAACGAGGATTTAAAAATGAGAGCGGGGTGGCTCTGAAAGATTGAGTGGTGCATTTCTTTTTCGTGCTTTTATCCCTTCTTCCCATGCCTTTGTACAAGTATTTGTCTTCGTTTCTTGGCTGGTGCGTTTGGCAGTTAGGATTGAGATCTCTGGTGGCAGCAACCTCTCTGTTGTAAGGTAGCCCTCTCTTCAGAAGTGGGTTAAGCTCACAGACAGCTTTAGAAAAACAAACAAAACTTGAAGCCGCTGCTAAATCTTTATTCTTTTAGCTCATTGAAACTTCTTGAGCCAGGAGGCTCTTTGCTCCATTTCTCCATTCACTGCAGAGCCCACGCTGGCTGCAATAGTGAAATCAAGGTCTCCAGCTAGCTGTGTGCTGGCTCTACAGCTGCTTGTCCCTCATTACTCATGGCTTCATGGCAGAATAGATCACAGAACTCTCTCCTCATCCTCTCCAGAGACCAGGGACATGTTCGGATTTACTGGCTTTGCTCATCTAGTGCTGAGGAGAGGGCGATGAATTAATCTGGGGAGGAGGTGATCCTGCAGGACTTGGCTTCTCCACGGAAGGGAACCATGAGAGAGCTCCACAGGCAGCATCTGGTCCTGCCCCAGTCCAGAGATTTTGAAGTTGAGATTTCATAAAAAGACCAAAAGAAGTTGGGAGCCAGGGTGGGGGGAAGGAATTGCACTTCTCGCTGTCCACACAGTGTGTCACCCTTACTCCATGCCGTTGTGCAGCCATATAACATTCCTATGGGATCATAAATGCTTTTTAAAGGAGCAAACTTCACTGAGTTACACATAGTTCAGAAGCTGGCACCGCAAAGGTGGGATGGGGATTTTAATGGTGGCCATGAATTTTAATGGTGGCCCTCAGAAGGATGCAACCAGTAACTCCTTTTGAAAGAAGAGTCAGCTTTGGGGATTCATCATCCTTTGAGGTATCCTGCCAGAACCACAGCTTGGCGAGGGAGTTGTCTGGCAAAAGGCTGCCACTCCTTCCCATTATTGTCCCAAAGCACTAGGGAAGGCACTTGTCCTTTCAGGCTTTCCTGCAGGATTCCTGAGGGAGCCTCCCGTTTCTTCCTGCCAAATGCTCGCCCTGCAGCCAGCGAGCATGGACACTGCCCCAGGCAGCAAAATGTCTTTAGAAAGCTGTGATTGTTGGTGTTTTCATATCAGCCAAAATCCAGAAGGCTCTTCTAAATCTCATTTCTCCCCCAGTTCTCCGTGGACCCATCACATTTTTGCAAATCTTCCCCTCAGCTCTCCTACACGGCGCTCAGCCGTGCCATGCTGCCTCCCTTCCCCTGCTGCTGCGTGCTGTGCCCCTGCCCGCCTCCCAGCTCCTCCTGAATCACGCTGGCCTCCCACAGCCACCTTCCCTTCCAGCTTCCATGCCATCCTGTGCATGCCCTTACCAGCTGCTCCTCAACCTTCTTCTCATAGTGTCCCACCTCACCAGCCTTTCCCCTGTTGTAGATAGGGCTTTGCTTTCTCCTTCCTGGCTGTGTTATGCAGTTCTGCCAGCCCATCCACGCCAAGCTGCTCTCCTGTCCCTGGCTGTGTCTCTTGCTCTCCACCCCTGGGGTTTCATCACAAGCCATCGGGAGGAATTGGGTTATTCTGTGGCAATGTTGGACACGTACCACACAGCTGCACTCCAGGGAGCAGCAGGTTTGACCCAGGGATAAATGGGAGGGAAAGGGGAAAGGGCCTCTTTTGGTTGTAATGTCACACTTGCTTCCCTTGCTGAAGCAGTTATGGTAGTTTGTGTGAAAAGAGGCAAGGCCCAGCACTTAATAACGTCTGCTTTCCACAGAGAGCTGTGATTGCATTGGAGAGGTGCTCGTGGGAACAGGATTCAGCACATCTTTCTATTCCCCAACTGCATCTGCTCCGTTACTCTGTTTTAGAGGCTTTTTGTCATTCTATTACAGGTGCATTCAAGCAGTCTCAGAAAAGCCATCACTTTCAATGGGACTGTTTCAGCAGTAAGGGACTATTCAAAATGCATAAAGATAGAAGAATCTGGCAGAGGGAAGCTGATATAGAGATGTAACAAAGAGTATTTCAGAGGGTACTTTCTGCCAATTTTGTGCACTTTATTAACATTTAATAGGCTTGAAACCACAAAAGTCCTGTTGGAATCTAATGATGTTTTATAGAAATTGTTTAAAAATATATAAACTCTGTCTAGTGTATATTGGCAAAATCAGTAGAGCTGTGCCGGTGTGTACCAGCTGTCTCTCTATCCCATATAATCAAATAACAAATGAGATATCTGCACGAGACTTTTGCAGTATCACTCAAGAATTCCTGACTAAAATTATTAGTCTGAGTTAAAGCCTATAGGATTCTTTTGAAGAGTTTTTCTTTTATTCCCATGAACATAAAAATAGTGCTACAGTTTGGTAACAACATCCTTCAAATCCCACCTCCTAGCCCTAGAAACCTGAGCTGAAGGTAGAGATTTTGCAAATTTGAGAGTAGGAAAAAAGCAAGTTATGATTGTAAAGAATTATTTACTGCTTCAACCTGTTTGTTGTCACTCCTCCTTCCCTCCACAAAAGGCAATAATAGGAAAAGAAAGGTCTAGCAAAGGAGAGAAAACGTGGGTCTCATTTAATAGTGAAAGTGTCCAGTGAACACTTCCTTTCCCCGGATGAATATCTTGGCTTCCTCACTTCCATGGGCTGCATCTTTCTGGCAGCTACAGTAGTTGCTTACACATAAAGTCATGTTATTAAATTACAGCTCTAGCTTCTTTTAATGCAATTTAGCAGCTGGAAAGCGGGAGGAGAGCCAAGAGCATGGGAGCAGCCAGCTGCCTGCATACTGCTCTGCACCTCGGAGCACGGGGCTGCAAAGACCATGCAGCTTGAGTGCAGCTCGAGTGCAAGGGCAGCAAGTTGCCTCTTTGGCCTCGGACATTCCTTCTGTTTTGCACAGGAGAGGGAAGAGTGGAGGGTTCAAGGCTTACGGGCTGCTGGCTTCACCTCTGGCAGTGCCCACCTGGGGATGCTCATTAGAAATAAGACTCATTTGGAAACAGAGCAAAGGAATGGGTGAAGGTGGAGTGGCCTCCTGTGATTTTACTCATCCAGCACAGCAACATCTAAGAACATAACACCATCAATAGTACATCGTGTCAAAGATCCATCCAACTCGTTACTGTATTTCTCACAGCACCTTAAACTGGAGACATTTAAGAATTTGGCAAGCAAGTAGTCCTTTCCAGGATAATCTTCCCAGCCTCCAAACATTGAGTGCACTTAAAAAAGGTAGATGCCCTCTCTTGAGAACATGAATGCTTTTAATATCCACAGCAACAAATTCTATAGCTTGACTGCAAATGTTATGAAGAACTATCATCTCCTTTACTTTCTCTCCAACATGCCAGCTGCTAGTCTAATTTGATACTCTCCCTCAGTTTTCTCCTTTTTTTCAGGCTGGAAACTCTCAGTTTGTTTAACAAATGCTGACATAGAAGGTGTTCTACAATTTTAATCTTATCACCTGTAAGCTTTTCTAGTGGACATCTGCCTCTAACTTGATGGTAATAAAGGAAGCAGCAACTTTCTCTGCACCTGCCGAACAAAGAGTCCTGAGGAGTGAGGAAGTCTGCAGAAATGGAAGTCAGTTGATACCAGGAATATTTTGGCCCCTGTGAATCCATAGGTCTCTTCTAGGAGACCTGTAGAGAGTTTCCTGGCCCATCTCCCAAAAATAAAAGAAGGAAAGCAAAGCAAAGTTCTCTTGAAACTATTAGTTAAACTTAGGGAGCCAGTGGAAAAACTGAAGCAGTTGTTTCCCATTAAGTGTTAGCTTCTAAGAGGAATTACCCAAGTGTCTGACTGTTTATTTCTGTGTTTGTTTTGGGCTTCTTTTTCACCCATGCTCATACTTTGTTCTGTGTCCTCGTCAGAATGCTGTAAGAAGCCACCTATGCCTGGCACCCTGAAAGCAGGACTGTAGAAAAGCCCCTTTCAGAAACACTGTCTCCCCTAGACAAAGCCAGGGAACATTTCATTGTCTCTTCCCGACTTACCATTGATCTGCCTGGCTTTTTGAGAACTGGGAGGGAGTTTTGAGTCCCTCCATGCCAAGTAGCTCAATCTGGGATGCCACAGGAAGCCACTTTTCATAAAGCAGTTACTTATCTTTTTCCCACTCCTTTAAAAATACTCACGGTAGATACGTAAAATTTCACCAAAAAATCCCAGCCATGGACTAGGAGGAATCCACAATCCTGACACAAAAATCACGACGACCATCTCAGTGCGCTCAGCTATGCATTTGCTCTGATTTATCCTGGGCATGCCACTGTCGTCAAGGGTTATTTTGCCTTTTTTTTTTTTTTGGCATGTTATGATAGATAAAAGCAATGCCCCAGACCATCTGATCTCTTCTGTTTTTGGACAAGAGCTGCCTGTGGTCAATCTCCATGTGTTCTCAATGATGGGGTCTCTCTGAGGTGACAGTGTCCCTGAAACCCATTAAATGGCAAACTACAGAAGAAAATGGGGAGCTTATTTATTTTTCTTCGGGTAAGAATGATTTTTCTGACCCAGCTGAGTCTAATTCTGTGTATATTTATATCGTGCGTTATTATTTACATGGATTGTCTTGGTATATGTTTGAGTGGCTGGTGGTTTCGCAGTGCGTGCAAGCCTTGCTGCCCTCCACTGTCATTGTGGCAGCTTGCTTTTTTATTACCACTTCTTCCTGTGGGAGCGGTAATTTATGGCCAGAGGTTAACCTCGTTTGCTGAAGCATCTGACTGCTGTGCCAATAGATCTATGAAAATGGAGAATGCGGATGGAGAGATGGGAAATAAATAAAAGAGAGATTCTTCAAATGACACACACAGCTATTGCTGTTGAGGCACAGAACCAAAGGCACTTCCCTAATGGCTGAGGTCAATATCCAAACCAGTGTTGCACCTTTGCCAGTATCTTGTAGGATACCTTGGAGGAAAAGGACAACTCCCTTACATAAGAATTGTGGAGCCATCTGCTTTCAATGCGCTTTGCTCTCCAAGCCAATTTGCTTCCTGAGCCGCATGCGAATTGGTGGGCACCTTAGAGCCTAATCTTGCCATATTGGTACATGTTTTTACGCGGTTTGTGCATCTGTGGGGCTTCCCCTTTGCTTACAGCACTGCTGAGTGCCCGGCTTTGATGACCTGTCGTGGTAATGAGCTCCACAGATTAGCGGTGCATGAAGATATTTCCCGTCTTTGCCCTGTGTTGAGAAGTGGCTGCAACTCTTAATTGTAGGTTGCCCTCCTTATTTGCAGCTTCTGAAGGAGTTGCAAAAAATTGCATTTGCATGGCAGAAAAGAGCTGTGCCTTTTCCTACCAGGATGAGGGAAAGGGCAGGGTTGGATCCATTTCTATTAAGGGACCTTGAGCAACCTGGATTTGTTTGGCAATTTGCATTCATGCTGGAGAGCTGAAATTCTGGAGGCAGTGACTCCTGCAACTAGAGTGTGCTGCCCTTGAAGTCCCAGCTCTTGGAGTTAAGTGCGTGTGTTAAAGGGAGGCTTGTGTTTCTTTTGAGGTAGATTCTAGTTTTTTGTGTGTACATGTGCGTATGTGGAGAGCTCCGGTGTGCAGAGGCAGAAAGCAAGTAAGGACATCGGGGGAATCTGATTCCTTTTCCTTCAAACACATACTAGAACTTTATCACTGACTTGGAAGAAGGAGATGTAATAAACACTTCATTCTTCAGGCCATGATAGCAGACACAGACTTTCTGGCTTTCCTTAAAATGTGATTTTGGTCTATCTATTGTACAAGACACTCTGTCTCCAGGTTGCCACAGAAACTGCTTCAAAATATACCCTCTGCAGTCTCTCCATTGCTAAAAGTGGACACAAAGACCCTTTGGTACTGTAACAACATTTGTGTTGGTCCTCCAAAATTCAGGCGCTATGGCTCATTCACTATTTAACATTTCTATGTATTTCTATATTGTATTTCTATATTATTCTTTTTTTTATATTTATATATAAACAGGGAACATTTCCATAATGCTCATCCATGCACTCATGGCTTTCAAGGTCTGTTCTGAGCACAGAAATGGGCAGAATTCATTTCCAAGCATTTGTTCCATGATTCCTTCCCTGCCCAAAATTATTTTTCATGATATTCCACATTAATCATAAACAGGCAGTGTTGGTCATTAAGTAATTATGCAAGTAATCATCAAGCTCAGTCCCTGGTGCTAAGGCAGGATCTGAGGTTTGCTTGATGGTGCTCAGGAATGGTCTGTTCTTAAAGATCACTCCCTGCTTGCCCACCAGCCCTATCTGCTGTTCGACCACACATTGTGATTTATTTTCTCCTGCTCATCGAGCATTTTCCTTTAGTGAATGTCTTCTGATTTTGTTCCTAGTAGCCACCAGGAAGAATCGATCACGGGCCTCCTTGGTGCTTGCCGGCTATTGATTGCTACTTGATCGTTCCCTGGAATAAGCTATTGCTCAAATGCGCTAATCGATTAGAAGACTGTTCACGCAGCGACTGTCCTGAAGACTGCTCAGCCCATGCAAGCACAGAGAGAATAACCGAGTTCCCCTGCAGATCTGCAGGACGGGCGTTTCTCACCAAGGCTCCATCGCGCTCCCCGTGGGTAGGGTCAGCAGAGCAAGTTCTCTAGTTCACAGCCGTGGGTGGGCGTCTTGTGCGTCTCGAGCAGCCTCAGACTGCAGCTCCCCTGGGCGTAATGAAGCTGTTTCTGCATTGTTGCCTTGGAAGGGCCCTGTCCTAACTTTGGCTTCAGCGTAGATGATTCTGTTAGCACTTGCCGGCCGGAGCAGCTTATCAGCCTCAGCTGATAGCTGGCCAGCTCTGTGTTATATAAATCAGTTGATATGTTCCTAATTCCGTTCCCAAAAATGGGCTGAATGTGACAAGGCAATAATTTTAGATTTCAGGAGGCATGTTTGGCTAAGATGAGTTGGCAGCTTCCCCAAGACTGAGAGAAAATATTCTGAATACAGTAACGAGCACTATAAAGCCTAGCTTAAAGTAAATATTAGGCTTTGACAGCAACTGGAAGAAGCCAAATTTCCAGTTGCCGATAGGATGTCCGACTCCCAGGAATGTAATCTGAGATTCTTGTCTGAGTTCCAACAATATAATATTCATTTGGGCTGAAAAAGCCCCAGACTGTTGTCCATCCAAGTGACTTGAACATAAGTTAAAATTGTCCAGGGAACTCCTCTAATTAGCTGCAGGCTGACACTAGGTCTATGGTAATGCAGGTCTGCAGATCCCCACATCCAAGCGCTATCCTGCTGTCCTTTCTGTCCTGCTCTGAGGGGGACCTTGTCCTATCCCAAATGGGCTCATGCCAGGACTTGTAACATAGCAATAACTCTGGCCACATGCCCTAGTCCTGTGCTGTTCTTTTGGGGCAGAATTGCCATGGAAGGCACATTTTGAGGTTTTCCATCCCTGTGGTTATTTTTTGGCAGGTCCCATTTGGTAACCTGCCCTGTTTTTCATGTTTCCTGGTGAGAACAGGGTGGGGAGAGCTCTTGCACTGAGCAATTAAAAATATGTGCCACATCCTTTCAGCAGCGGATAAAGCAGCTCCCCTGGTTTGAACCGAGAGGCTCCAGCTCCACTTTCAGAGCACCCAACTTGCGTGATCCACAGGCAGCAAGAATCCCTGGTGACAGGCAGAACATCCTGCAAGAAAAACAAAACCTAAACAGAGCAGCCTCCTGTGAGCTAAATAAGTACAGATATACAGGAAGAGCTTTTGATCTCAGAGAGACAGTCATAATTGTCTTGTCTTCCTTTTTCCTAAAGAAAATGTTCTATAGAATACATTTTATTACCCAAGATGTGGTCTGATAAATGAGAACGCGAGAGGGGAACTGGGAGAGGAGGGAGCATCCTAAGACAGAGTGAAATCCTAGGCTCAGATGTAGGACATTAATGCAAAACACACACACATCATATGCTCACAGAATAAATAGGCCCAATTTCTGGGGAAAAAAAAAACAGAGGAGCAGCACCAGTGTAGCATTCCCAAGTATCTATCCTCCATTTCAGGCAATTGATTTCTGGGGATCAACAGAGAGCGGGAATGGGAACAGGCAACTAACTCAGCCTGGATAGTCACTGCCAGGTAGCAAAAAAAAGGGGGAAAAGGAAGCCCTACACACTCACGTATTCCGAAATTAATTTTTAGCAGCAGCAGTAATGCCTTATTCTAAGATAAATTGAGGTAGACATGGTTTAACCTGGAGGAGAGCAAGGGATCTCACTCTTCCCTGTGAGGTCACTGCAAGTTGGAGCATCCAACCCACTGTATAAACAAAACGGTGGGTGAGCTGTGCTCCAGCCTCGGAGAGCTGAACCACCCACTGCCATCGCATCACCCCCATCTCCCTCGAGGGAGCAAGAGCTTAACAGTTAAATGGTTTTAGCTGAGGGAAGAAGAGAGAACAAGGACGTGGACCCAGACAAGGACCAGACACTCACCTGAAGTCACCATCATAGAAGGAGCCAAGCCTACGAGTGAGCACATGCATGTGTGAATATTTATGAGTAAGGCAAAAAACCTTATCTGGGTGCTAAAGCACGCAAAGAGACAGGCAACTGTTATGTTCCCAGTTCAGCTTTCTCCCTTGCCCTAAGTGCACGTAGTACGTTTGAGCTAGACAGCACTGCTTGTATCTGAAGCTGAAGGTACAGCGTTCACCTTCATAAGCTTCAGGAGGGATTGAAGCTTTCTCTTGATTTTGTGTTTTACCTTTTGTTATCTGTTATATAGTGGCATGGTGGGAACAATGCAGTGTCCTTTTATAATATCTTTTATTTAATGACTTCAGAACTCTTTGGAACCGCACAGCAGTTGAAAGAAGAACTGGGTCAGCGCTGCCTTCCTCATTTTACAGATGAAGACAAACAGGTAGAGAGGTTAAATGATTTGCCCCAGGAATAAGCAATGTATCTATAGCATAATTTGGAAGAGTACCTAAAACCTCTGCACTTACCGCAGGAATGGATTTCCTCCTTCTGTGAAAATTACTTCCTCTGTGATCATTGAATGTGAGGCTGCCAGCCAGAAAATGGTAATTAAAGAGACCCCCAGAAGATGAACAGCCCAATGCCGAACTTCCTCTCCACAGAAGAACCTGGGAGGATGATTTAGAGGGAGCTAGTGGAGGAGAATGAGACTTGCTAATGCGTGTTGAGCTGATGAGTAAAGTAAAAAGTGTCCCAGCCTTCAAAACCAGCCTGGTGCCTTCAAAACCAGCCCAAGACAGTGCTAAACAGAGGACAGAGATGGAGGAAACTCCTCCAAATTTTTAAGTATTTGCCCAATCAAAGACTTCACAAAACTGTAGAACACCAGTCCACAAACCTGGCTGGCCAACATGCATAATAAATATTTCTCCTCTCCACCCTGTGTGAAACCCTGGATGTGGAAATCCCTGGGAAATACCTTGGTCTTAACTTCCATTTATTTTGAGTCTCTTAATAGTTCGCGGTTTTCTGGTAGTGACAGTTTCTGCAAATATGAGATTACATGAGAGTCTCACTTTTCATTTAATGGCAGCACTAAGTTTCTAGCAATCATAATTGCAGAGAAAAGCCTAGGTGACAGCTCAAAGAATAGACAAGCTCCAAGTGTGGCATGCTGGACCATCTCCATCAAATCACCCTGAAATAAAATTAACATGGCCTTCAGCTCCATGTGTTGTCTCGTCACCTTGTCACGGGCTTGCAGGCTCAGAAAGCAAAAGCTCTTCTGAAGTATTTTGACTATCAGATTTGTGCCCAATTTGCGTGGCCAGACAGTGACAGTGCCGGTCCCCTGGGCCGAAAAGCATTTCCATAAGGGTACAACAAAGTGCTCCAGGGAGCTTAAAACAAGAAAATGAAATGTGTTTTCCCATCTCAGAACTATGGAAAGTTCCTCCGTGTTTCCAGCCCATCTCCTACCCAAGGGCGATGCAGTCCCATGCAAACGGTAATGCTGCCATATTTTTGGTTGCAAAGCACTTGAGGATTTCCTGAATGGAAAAGGTACTTGCTAAAAACAACTCCGTGGCCACCCTCTCTCAGACCTTCACCTCTGGCTTGAAATCTGTCTGTATTTACTTCCCATTTAGTCCGTATCACATTTGGTTTCAGTCATCAGGTTTTACCTTAATAAACAAAGTTTCTCGATCTTGACATTCCTGCGGAACACCTTGGTGCTACTGCAATCAGTGTGCAGTGTTTTTTGACTGTGGTGTAAAACGTGCTTTTGAGGGCCCTTTGAGGGGAAGCCTTTGGCAGTGAAGCGCTCCAAGAGTGAAGAGGAGCAAAACCGCTGCCCTGAACATATGATTCTGTTGCTGCAGCTTTCTGCCTCAAATATATAGGGAAATACTGCCAAAATACTTTGCGCAGTGATGTGAATTCATAACTGAAGTAGCATTAAGTGAGGGATGCAAGAGCAGTCACAGTTATTTCAGTTGGCACCATTGGACGTGGAGACCCATGTCCACTTTGGCTTTGTGGTATGGCCCAAAAAATGCAACACCTGTGGCTCCAGGCTAAAGACCCCGAATAAGAAAAAGCCCAATTTCACTGTCTGAAAGATCAACGAAGATGGAAGGAAACTTCTACCCCGGGGTCCCGCATCACAGGAAGCAATAGAGCTTGTGAAAATCCCTCTCCTCCCTTCTTGTTGGATCCCGGGAGGGGAAGGGAGAAGACAAGGTCTCCAAAGACGAGGCCGGATTTCCAGCAGGAAGGGCAGCACGTCCTTAGATAAGACACTTACTGGAAGGGGAAGGATGGGAAATGTTGATTCACCAGCCACTGCGGTGAAACAAATATTTAGAAAATGGCTATGGCTGTGTGTTGTTTATAAATAATCGTGCTTTTAAATTGCCTGTCAACAGTCCGCTTGTGCTGGGAAGCACCGATGGAAATGGGATAGTCCAGCAGCTTGATCCGCACATCAGCACCTTGTTTTTGGAGTTGTCTGCAGCAATAAAGAGGATGTGGGAAGCCCTGGGGCCAAAGCGATGAGGGACCCGGGAGTTATTTAGAGCAGCCGTCTGGAACACTGAGACCTGAGCAGGGCCCATGACATACACAGTGTCTGGGAGGGGTAGCGTGACCGGGGGAAAACAACGTCAATCCCAGTGCGGTAAATACCTTTCATTCCCTCGAAATATGGCAGGAGCTGATAGCAGCTGCAGGAACAATCTTTTTGACAGAAATCGATTTTCACAAGATTGCTGGAAGAGGGGGGGGGAAAAAAAAGGGAGCATTCTGGCATTAGCAGAGCACACACAAAATTCAGTGTTTGTGTCCATCTCTGCAAACACTAAGGGCTTAGATAAGCATCGGGCTGGTGGTTAGGGATGAACACTGTGGCACGCTGATGTTCTCAATGTAGAAAAGGGAGGTCTTGTTTGCCCACAGGCTGCAAAGATGCTGCTTTAAAGCTATTTCTGCCTGAAACATCAATAAAATATAGATTTTGTTCTTACATTTCAATGAGGGCAATACCATCAGTACTGCATTACCTCTGTGCATGGCCCCTCTCCTTGCAGCCCAGGCACGAGCCATCGGCGTGGCCCAGGATGCGGTATTTTCCTGACATTAACTGATGGAACAAGCTAATAAGGGAACATCATAATTTCAGAGGCCAAGGAAAGGTAGTAGCCAAGGAAACCTTGTATCTTCCTCCCTGTGCTGTCTGGCCGCGGGGAAAACGTGCTCTCCAATATCGATGCCACCAAGATAAGATCACATTTTAAAAATAACTGTATGTGTGCTGCTGGTAGTGCTGGATTGTTAAAATGATGAGGACTGGTCCTATTTGCCTGGTGACACCGGCCATCTCGAGCCGCCTGTTTGAGGACCGTGGGTCGGCAAAGAGATGAGGAAAACAAAGCTCCAGTGAGGGGATGTGAGGAAGGAAAGGCCATGACTGCGTGTGGTGGGAGCGTGAGCTTGTGTCTGTGCTTGTGGCACGGAGGGGGACACCCGGCATGGGTAGACGTGGAGACTCCCCCCAAAAACGTGTTGTGGGCGAACTGTGGAGAAACCTGAGGGCAGGGCAGGGCGGGAGGAGGTGTCTCCTGGATGGAGCTGGGGGGCTGATGCCCTGGTGGGACATTGGCTTCTTGGTGTCCCCAGGAAGGGGAGCGGCAAAGACACCGGCACTGCGGCGTGGGCAGATGAGCTCTTTGCGCACAAAGTTCGAGCTTCCTGTGGCCTTAAGCACTCCCTTTGCTAGGTTTAAAATAGCGATAGGAAGGTCATCACTGCCTACTTCCTGCCCAGGATGTTCCTGGTCCCGGTCTCCAGGCACCGCCTCTCCTGAAATGACAGGCCAGCTCCCCTCATCCCGGGCAATCCTGCACAGCCTAGGCCTCGCCTGCCTCAGTGTCCCCATCTGCAGCCACTGCCCAGCTTTGCGGTACCCTGCTACGGGAAATGCCACGGGGAGGCTCAGGTTTGCTGAGTATCATCTGGAAAATACCCCGGGTGCTCACCAGCCACCCCTCCAAAGGGGATTCGGCTGCTGTTTGATCATTCCCAGCACCTTCCTCCGCCCGGGAGTCCCTTGAGCCATCCGGCTTGCGGGCAGCCCACATGCAAAGCAGACTAGAAATAACAGCTCTGGCACAGTGATTAATGGGGAAGCTCTGGCCTGTCCCCTTCACACTAATGAGCAACCAGGGCACAGGGAGAGAAAAACTGCTGTGCGAAAGTGAGTTGCTGGAGGCAGGTTCTGGGTGTCCACCTTTGCTTAATTTTCAGACTTAAACAAACAGATATAAAAAATGAGGTAAATAGCAAAAGCTTCCCCCCCCCTTCCCCCTTTTTTTCCCCTGTTTTTTCATTTTCAGCTCTTTTTGCATTAATCACATCACCTTTGATTTTAAGCCATGTGGCAACAAATGAACGGTGCAGAAGTGACATCTCCAGAAATGCCAGGTGGGAGGTTTATGGAAAACATTTTGACAGGGTACTACTAGAGGATGAATAAATGTGTACTGAGAGAGGGGGACCGCGTATGGCACAATGATGTTTCAATAACGCAAGGCCAAAGCACTGCCCGTCACTGCAGAGGGCTCAAAGCCAACCCAAGAGATCTGCCAAGACCCCATGGGACTCGCTGCTGCTCCTTCCCCAGTTCCAGGCTCCTGATAGGAGGAAACCAGGCAAATCGGCAAGGTGATGCAGAGGAGAAGGTCACAGCCACCAGAAAACGCCTTCATTTTTATCATATGCCTTGTGCATCTCTTAGGTGAATTCTTCCAGGTATAACTCCAGGACTAGACCAGGACCTTCGATTTTGTCAAAATAGCCTGGAAAAACAGAGCATCTGTAACCATGGCCCTGGGCGCTCTCTTGGGTGAAGAAGAACAAGTTTTTCCCCAACCCAAATCCACCAAAGTGGGTGCTGTTCCACATGGGGCATGGCACCCCGTGCAGATGCCCCTGGTGCGCAGCGTTGGGGTGACATGCACAGCCCAAAGATGAGATCACAGACAGCATGCAGGAAGAAACAGATAAACGGGATTTTCTCGCTACTCAGTGATTTTTGTGGGGGAGAAATGTTTCAGACACTGGCGCTCAATGGAAAAAAAAATCAACTCCTCCAGCAGCAAAGAAACTTCAGGACTGATTTCTGACAACAGCTACAAGAGGCTTAGCAGGATGAACTTTCAGTGTTCCAGCAAGATAAAGTGGAATAGAAAATTGATGTGATAAAAGAAGAGATTGGTGAAATAGACATTTTTGATGTGCCACCCTGAAATACACTGTATTTCATTAAATTATTCCTTTAGTTGAAGGAATAACATTTAAATGCAGTGAGATTAGGAATTTGAAAGACTTCAAGAGAGCTTTTCTCGGAGAATACATTCAGGGACATTCTGACATTTAATTTCTTAGCAAAATTTTAAAGCGAAGTTCGAAAATGGGACACAATTAACGTTTCCATAAAATTGGATGCAGCTTTGCACTGGTTCAAACCAGAATACCATCCGGCATGAGAAAAAAATTGGTCGGTGACTTTGCCTCCTTGCTGCTTCCCACTGTTTGTGACCAGCTCAAACATCCTCACACTTTTCCGTGAGATACCAGTTATTCACTAGATAAATTTTATATTGTTCTTGGCGTTCCCTTGCTTGGGACCACATTTTTTGGCTATTGTAGCTAATATTGAGTGAATGCTGAGGTCACCCACTACTATTTCAGTTCTAGATCTGGGGGCAAGCACATATGCTTTGGACTACTAGGGCTGGCTAACATGTCCTCTGGTTTCTGCTAACATACTCATCCCCTCAGGCACTGGTCAGAAATGAGTATTAAAGGGAAGTGTGCAAATATCAGTTGACCTCAGCACCATTTTGAGCTGCTGCTGCAGATATTTTGCAGAATATTTTCCCAGCTCAAGCTTTAAACACACCCAATGCAAAACATTGGATACACTGTTTAGTGGTGGCAATAGGAGAAGTCCGGTCTGCCGCCGAGGATTTCTTGTCATTCTCCTCTCCATGGAGCAAGCTTAGATAACTGCCTTAGATGGAATAGTAATTTTTAGATAGCCAAATTTGCATGAAATGGAGAAAACAACAAAACACTTAGAGAGCATTCTGTTGAAAAAGAAATTTCCTATTGGAAAAGCAGCTTTAGCAGCCACCTTTCAATCGCTGCTATCCATTTCTGGATGGAGAATGCATGCAGCCCCCCTGCACGGGGGCTGGGCTTGAATCTCCAGTTCTGCTTAGAAGAGTTGATGTGATTTCCCCTCTGTTTAGCATGGATCAGACTGATAGACCCAAATCTCTGTTTATACCCCGATGGACCCAAATTAACTGTCAGTGCGTCCTTTCCCTTCGGTGGGCTCCTTGTGAGCAACCTGGCTGTGCATCCCCAGGCTGCTGCCCCCTGGCAATGTAAAGCCATTTATTGCTATCAGCTCTTACGGGACGAACGCTGTGTCTGTTGCAGCGGAGACGATGCAGCTTGGGATGTTTTCCGATTTTATTCACGGCTCCATCTGGAATTCCAAATTCGTCTGCATCAAGAAGTGCTGCACTGGAAATGTCAGGTGCTCTCCGATGCGGCTTTATGTCTCCACTGGGGTTTCTCTGAATATATGTGTTCCGTTACCCAATTTAGATGCTGAGCACCGAAGTCTTGAGTGCTTAATTCAAAAATTCAACAAATAATGAGCACAGCGGGTACAGTTATGCGCTGTCTTAAAAAAGTAAAATCACCTTTGATTTGTGAAAAACAAGGCATTCCACAATTTTACCTTGAATTCCACATCAGAAGGCAATTTTTGAAGAAGCCACCAATGATTTTTTTTTTTTAAACAGCTATCAGATGAGGTCTTTGAAGAATCCCACCAGGACATCCCGATGCCCTGCAGTGAGATGCCCTCACTTGGTATCGAAGCAGGGCTAGTGTGGCCATTTGGCACCTGCCTCGGCACAAGGCAGTGAGAAGGGCTGGAGTCTCATCCTGATACTGTCACTAAATATATTGCAGGCTGCACCATGTCACTTACTGGAGAATTTTGGAAGACCCAAACACCGGGGTTTACTCACCATAGAAAATGTATTCATTCCTCATCAGGAAAGCCAGAGGAGCTGTAGATCAGAGACACCTGCAGAGTGCAAGATGTCACCCAGCGCCCCACAGAACCGTGACAACACCAACAGAACCCACACAAGCACACACACACATACACACACATCCATACACACACACTGACTCACTCCGCATGAGCTGGCACTCAAGCCCTGACTGCTCTGCATACGTAGCAGCCATACACACACACTGACTCACTCAGCATGAGCTGGCACTCAGCCCTGACTGCTCTGCATACGTAGCAGCAAAAAACAGCCATGGCTCACACATTATTTAGTCAATACTTTACATTAAAATGCCTGTAATTTCAACAATAACTTTGTTTTTTGCAAAGCAGAATTGTCTCTGTCTCGACCCTAAGCACTTTGTTTCTCGCTTTCCCTCCAGCTGTTGCCAATGAGATGGGCTATAGAGAGCCTTTTTCCCAAGCAAAGAGGTTTCGGCAGGTGTGTTCTAGGCAGAGCTAAACCCTGGGATTTCTTCTGCACCTACATGAGCATTTAGGTTCAGAGCAAACATATGGTTTCGAAGGGACCCTGTGATAGATCATTGGTCCCTGGGTGCCCAGCAGATATTCCTTGTTTCCTTATCTCTGAAACGGAGCTGTGTGTCTGTCCCAACCTCGGCAGGATGGAAGCAGGTGACAAATGCTGACAGCAGCGCGGATTCTGACACAGTGATGTGTGTGAGCAGTGACAGGGGAGTGAAGACAAATCTACACTGGGTTTAATCCAATTAGCTCCAGGATTGGTAGTTATCTAGCTGCTGTACCAAGTCAGGCTTGTGGAGTAATGATGTAATTCCTGTAGAAATGACTTGCATGACCTATGGCTATTTGTTCCACAAGATGATCGTGAGCAGACATGTTTTTGTAGCTGTGTCCTAGGCAGGTAGTAATTTCATTAAGGGCTAGTTTCCTCCCACCCAGGGTTAGCTACTTAACTGAGGCATCTGAGGGAGATGAGCACCTGGAAAGGGGAATAAAGACCTTTGATGGGCTAAGGTATGCTCTGCTGATGTCTGTTCCCCTACTGAGGGCTGCAGGATGCCTATGCTCTTATTTTGGGTGCCTGCTTTATTGTCTAACTGTGAGTGGGAGAAATGCAATGCTAAATGACTTAATTCTGTATTTGCTACTGCTCATGAGAGGTTTACTGACCTAAAAACCTAAGGACAGGCCCCACAATCCAATGAAGGGAAACCTCTAGTTGTGGATCACAGAGCAGATTGATGCAGAGCTGAGAACAGGAACCTAAAGCTGAGTCCTAATGGCCTATTCCAAGAACAAAATGCAAGTTAACCAAACCTATAATTGCCCTTCCATTGCTGCAAATCTGGAACTACAGGTGAAGTGAGAGATAGTGTGGTTGCTTCAGCTGCAAGGGGCTTGCAAACAGCTCAGATGTGGATACCGTGTCCTGCTGGCAAAGGTGAGGCTGATATTGGCAGGAGGCTCTGGGGTCTGTTGCAAGCGTGTTCAGCCCAGTCATGTCCCACATAGAGTGGCAAAACCCCTGGGCAGCCCTGTCTTCTCCTGCCCTGTGGGCTGTTGCTGGAGCTCCACCTTGTCGCAGCCCTCCATAGTGTGTGGTGTGGCTTCTGCTGTGGGGGTGTCTGCAGCTTGGCTAGTCAAGGCTGCTGGCTACTTCTGTGCTGAGAAAATGCACCCAAAATCCAAGTGGAGAGTGTTTCCAGCGCACTGGAGAGCTATTTGTGGTTGATCGTCGTTGGTATGTTCCTGGTCTTCTTCTGCATTCTGCTTTCTCCTTCATGTAGTTCCCTTTAATGGGCCCAAGCAGGGATTTGTGCAGGGTTAGGGTTAGGAATCCTTCTCAGTATCATCCTTCAGTAAAGGCAGGGTGAAAGGAGTTCTAAAGGCTCTACCAACTCTTAGGCTAAGAGATGTGTTGAAAGGAAGAGAATTGGCAGTGATGACTCACTGGCCACAGGACTGTTGTATAGGAACATGGTGTTTTAAACTTAAGACATGCAGGATCAAGGGATTCAATGACCAGAGCTGAGCTCTTTAGTCCGGAAATGTTGAAATCTGCAGAGTGATCTCCTGAATGCTCTTGACCTCTACAGGAGACCTGAACCTGCTTTGGGGGCTTCAGACAAGCTCAAACTCAAATCCCAAGCTTGGTCTGTCTTTGAATATTTTTGCTATCACAATTCTTCCCTAAAAAGCCCTCGAAGCGGTGACACGGAACACGATGCCATTTGTCAGCTGTTCCTCACAGCAAAGGCCAAATGAATGAGAGTCACTTTCTTGGTGCCTTCACTTAAAGGTGAGGTCAAGAGAGGCGCTGTTGAAATGCGAAAGCTGTGAAGTTTTGGAGGCAGGGGAGTTGCAGCTAGCAGCCCTAACCCGAAGTGACCATCACCATAGAACTGTAACCATAGCTACCCGTCTCTGAAAAGAGGCGCAGCGAGTTGTGCAAAGCCATCTTATTAATTACAAGCTGAATGGCTGTCCTCCACCCTCTTGGAGCGAGACAGGCTGGCTTTTAATATAGCTTTCAGCAAAGCTTTCTTCCCGCTGAGCTTCTCTGAGAAGAAGGAAAGGAGACGGTATGACTGAAAAGATTTGCCAGGATCTTAAGTTATATTTAAAGCCAATCCGCATAATAGGGGCATATTCCAAAGAAAAGGTGCCAAGGGCAGAAAAAATAAATCCGCCAATACAATAGATGAACTGCTGAGTGGATTGTGTATAAACACGTGTATAAACACATGCAGGTAGTCTGTGAACATAAAAGCCCCTGTAAAAGCCATGCATTTGCCTGATGGGCCACTTAGGTGTTCCTAACAGATCGCAGTGTTATGCTTTCAAATCTACCAAAGGAGAGAATGCAAACTCTTATTTGGCAGCCCCTATGAAAAGGTTCTCTAGCTATGTTTGTGTTTTTTCAAGTCAGAATTAAAAAGTTCTTTTGACTGCAGCCGAAAGACAGCAGTCTGGGTGTTTATCAGCCACCCTTGAAAGAGAAACGGAAAATTCTTCTGCTTACTAGTGCATAGAGTTTGAAAACACTCTGCCTTTCTCTTCTGGAAAGCAAAGAGCACAGGAAGCTCAAATTCCTGAGCTTGCTGGAAGACCCGAAGACAGAAGGTGATATAAGCTCTGGGAAAGCACTGCAGTAAGATAAGAAAAGAACTGAAAATTTCAAACAGATGTGGGCAGAGAACAAAAGGACTAGCTCAAAGGAAGGGGCTTTGTCGGGAGTGCAATTAAATATTTATCATTTGTGCTAAGTCCTCAAGGAGCTGCAGGGCAAACTGAACGTAACATCTTTCTTAGGACACGAATTTATAGAGCTATTTTCACCGCTTTTGAATCCTAAATGCATTTGCTACGTGAGATTCATTGTTTTGGTGACTGATTTGTATAATCTAGTTATTATAGCAAGCAGCCAAGGATGGAGAAAAAAGTTACTGCTGTTTGCTGCTTAAGAAAGAGTGGCAGGTTTGTGGTGTGTGCCAAGACATTGAGGCTTTTACTGACATTTCTTTATTAATACTGTGTTGTCCACCTCAAGCATTCCCAAAACAGCTCTTTGGTTGCTTGCTCCTCTCCAGAATAACACAAGTGGCTTAAAAAAAGAACCGGGAGACTTTCCTACAGCAAAATAGGCATGAAGGGCTAGGTGCTCTGTAGTTCTGGGGTTTTGTTTGGTTGATTGGTTTTTAATATGCATCCCTGGAGAGGACACATCTTTGAGAGGACAAGGAGATTTGCCCAGGACAGAGACAGGGAAGCAGGGCTCCTTGCCTGGCTGTTTGGGTCCCTCAGATAACCACTTACTTTGCTGGAAATAGAAAGCAATGCCCAGGGAAGGATGAGAACCTTCCTGAGGGCGCTCCCAGTGCTCTCTTTTTGCAGGCATCGTCAGGCACTTTCATGCATCTTTGTTGCATTTGAGGACAGCTGCATTAGGACAATATGTACATTCAGTTGTCCCCAGGTCCAGCGCACTGGGGTGAGTCCCGCCAGCTTGTATCCGACACCAAGACAGTTTGTGTAGCTCTCAGTCCCTCTTGGTACTTTTCAGTACAGAAGTCAGTACAGCTGGTTTCCACACAGGCTGAAGTTTGACTGCCATGAACACCTCCTTTAAGGTGGAAAACTTCTGGAAAGTGAGGGAAGATGATTGGATCCTTCGGGGAATGCAGCTTTCTGCTTATTGAACTCTTTCTTGCTGGAGGGCCTGCTGCCCAAATTCCACAAGGGGATACGGAGCTGCTGGCGAGCACGCATGGCTCTTCCTCCGGAGACTGGAATCTCCCAAAGCTGCTTGCCAGCAAGGTTGTCCCATGTCCATCCAAACAGCGTGTGCAGAGGGCTTCACTTGCAGCTTGGCAGATGTTCTTATTCTGATCCACTGTGATGTGGGGCCTAAGCAAGAGGAAAAGATTGCCCCACTTCCAGCTCTGCTGTACCAAATGCTCATTGGAAGCATCTTGATATTTCCATGGTTTGAAGCATTGATGATCACAAAGAAAAATATGCCCTTTCCGCCTACTCTCTAATTGTTTCCTGTGCTGGAGGAAGAGCAAAAAATTCTTGGTAATGCATTAATCTCTGTCCTACTAATATGTGTCACTTTAGTCATCTCTGAATCGTGGGAAACATCACTACTGCATTTCTTTCACAATGACTTGAGTGTCTTGCTTGTATAATGTTCCACTTTCTTTTTGCAGATATCTTCCCATTTTCAGTATTTTTTTTCAATGGTTAACAACAGGAAGAAGAAAAAAAGCTCTTCTGAGAGGCTATATTCTAATTAGTTTTAAGATCCATGCTATTTGCTATATCTTATGCTGACATCCATGATGAGTAATTGGGAAGATACTTCAGTAGCAAACTTGGGTGTCTGTTTTCTTCCACGGAAAGCTATTTCTGCACTTCTTCCAGAAACTGAAGTGACTCTCTTTCTTTGGAAATGGATTATTTTGAACTACTGCTGTGCTATTTCTACCACTGCTGTTGTGTCTTGACCTTGAGGGTGATTCTGGCATGTCTGTGTGGTTTTTTTTGGTGGGAGTGAGGGGGGCAGTTAAAAGTCCATGAGCACTTGGATTCAACCTTCTAGAAAAATCATGCTGACTGTTCTGCAGTGCCTGTTCACCCACCTGACAGGCAGAAGGTTTCATCCTGAATAATATGACTTTGGGAAAATTAAACAGTCTAGAGCAGATTTACTTTGTTTTAGCTACCTGTGGCCCTTGCAGGCACTCCCAGTTCTCCGCTCTACTCAGCCCCATGAAAACTGCAGTGGAGGGTGTTGGCTGGGTCCAAGGTCCGAAGTCTGAAGCAGGGTCAGTCTCACAGCTAGAGTGGATTGCTCAAGGCTGCACGTCCCAAGTTTCCCTGCTGAGAGAAACTGATGACTACTGTGGGTAGATGCAAGATGGTGGGAACGTTTGACTGCAGGTGGACATCTTGAAGCTGACTTAGATTTATTTTCCATGGCTGGCACAAACTTGCACTTTCTATGCTCTGCCTTTGTATTTTACCTCACATTTACTGAGGCCAATAATAATAGAAGGCTGCTATGTTTTGGTTCAACTTCCAGTTCACACCAGTGGCCTCCCAGGGACTCCCTATGACTGCTCCTTGCAAAGGTTGAGGGCCACAAGGCTTTCAAGGCTGCCTCACTGAGATACTTTTCTCTGTTCCAGGACTGACATCAAAAATACTTGAACGTTGTTAGGAAAACTTGATCGGTTACCACACTCTGAAAGTTTAGCAGTGGTCTTAGGACAAGCTTTAATATAATGAAAATGACCTGAATGTGGAGTTGGAGTAAAGGAAGGAATGGAAAATTCCTCCTGGGGGAAGTTCACAGTTGCTGCTGCCGTGGAAGAGGGTGAAACACACAGCAGCTCTTCATTGAGGTCCTGATCCTGGGTTTACTCCTGTGCTACCAATTCTACTTGGTACTTTGCAGCAGGCCTGGGCTTAAAGAAAAGTTCCCTAAGGAAAAGCCATCAAAGCTCCGAGTGGGAGCAGCTGTGAGGGTTGAGCTGGGTGCCTTCTAAATGTTAAGGGGCACATTGCAGGAGATGCTCCACGGACGCAAAAGGTCACCACTGCCCAAGCTTTCAGTAAAACAAAGGCCAACTATTTTTAACTTAATTTCCAGTGGGAAGCCTAAAGCCATAAGCTGGCCTGATTGCAGAAGGGCCAGGCTTCTGATAAGCAAAGCTATATACATAATGTGATCCTACAACCACGTGTGCACTTATAAACAGTATCCAAAATGTGCTCTGATCTCTGCTCCAGTAACACTGCCAGCTGAAGATGGGGCAAGCATGCAGTGAGAGCAGTATCTGTCTCAGGGTTGCTTTAAGACACAGTGAAATCATGAACCGAAGGTGGGACTTAGCAGATGGAGACACAAATAATTTGCATTTCTTATTAATATCATCATCTACAGCTGTTCACTACAGATTAAAAAAGTAAGAGATACCTCCACGGATTGACAGGGAAATGGGGCAGAGGTCTGAAGAAGTGTTACTGAAGGGATCTGCTGCGAGAAGCCAGGGCTCACTAGCTGTGTCCTGTATGGGGCACAAAGCTTGAACTGCAAACCTGTGTTTGAGAATAAAAGTTGCTATTTTCTTTCTAAGACAAACCTGCAGGGATTGTGTTCATGCAGGAGGAGCGGGGAGAGCCAGGAGGAATCCTGCTGCTCTATCTCCCGCATCTTATCTCCCTGATCCAACTGAAGACAAATTTTGGTCCCAGATCATATCTGTTACTGTGTAAGGATGTAGGTTTTAGTTTATACTCACTTCTGATAAAGAGGAAGAGCTGCTGTGACTTGCTAGTGACCAGCAGGCCAGCTCAGACTGGCAAGCAGTCTGTATCAGCCCTCCAAAAAATCTGCTTGCTTCCTTTCTAGTGTTACGAAAGCTTTACCAGGAAGGAAAAAAAAATGCAAGTGAGGACTAGTCTTATTTCTCCTGAGACAGTATTTGCAGCAGGGCTTTTTCTCAAATTTG
This sequence comes from Tinamus guttatus, assembly GCF_000705375.1. The sequence continues at coordinate 591,916 of NW_010580230.1, forward strand.
CAGAGGGCATATCGATATTTTTCTGCGTTCCTAGTAGGCCGTCAGTGCAGGTGAGGGCACACTTCACAGCGCCTCTTCTGTGCCATCAGGAAGGCAGATCGCTGTGTGGTTATGGCTCTCTAGGGAAACGGGAGCTGTTTTTCCTTAGGAATGAGTTGGGAAGGCTTTTAAGTACAGGAGCTTGTTGTTCTATTGACAATCATGAGGGCCTGGGGGCAGCTCCAAAGGTGGCTCCATGGGAGACGTGAGCCCATCGTTTCACTTGGACTGGCAGGTTGTGACACTGATTTGTGCCTCTGGGTGGCTGCCAAATACACCGTGAGGGCACTGCCCACAGCAGGGGTGTGAGCGGGAATGGAAAGGTTTTGGTACCCAGATAAGGCATCACAGCCTGGGCTTCTTTTTGGCTGCCTCTCCATCAGCTTTGAAGACAGCAGCTTTTAGCTCTGTGTCTGCTTTTTCCCCTGTTTGAGGATCTTGGTCTTACCGCACCCTGTTCATCCTGAAGTACAACATCATGTATGACTGTATGTGCTGCACAGGAGAACAGTCTCATCAACCCAAACCAAGCTGCATTTCTGCAGTGCCCTGCAGAGCATCCTCCCTGGGCACGTTTCAGAGCTAGCCATTTCAATCAATAATAATTAAAGGCAGTTCAAAGAGGCAAGGGGAGAAAAGCCTTTTCTCACTTAGTGTCAACCCGCTGCATGCTGCAAGGCACAGGCAGGGGCTGATGCTATGGGTGAGGAGCAATGCTTAAAAAAGCCCTGGCTGCTTCCCAGAGAGCTGAAGTACTAATTAGAGCCATGGACAGTCAGCTAATTCAGACTTTAATGAGCCCCACGGGGCTGCCCGATAACAAAAGCTATGCTGTGTATCCACAGAGCAGCCTTGAAGCACTGCTGTTTTATTAATAAGAGCCTTTACAATAGATGTTGCACCGTACATGGGATGGAAGGGAGCTGTGGAAAAAGGAGCCAGTGAAATGCAGAGCACAGTGGCAGGTCCAGCCTCTCCTGCTGGTGGATTTCACCTGTAAAAGGCCAGCACGACTTGGGGCTCTCTCCTGGACGCCCAGTGACCTGCAACATTGGATTGCTGCTTGCTGGGCTGCAAGAGGAAGCAAGCGAGCCGCAGGTGTTGCTCTTGTTTGCACACACCAGCCTGTGACCCACGTGGGTCTCCTGATCACCTGTGTGGAATTATGGAGCAGAAAATAGGATACTTCCATATCTCTGGGTTATAAAACAGGTGCAAGGCAGCACTAAAAGAAAAGAGAAAGCTGCCCTTGCAGCCTGCTCCCTTGAAGCCTTTGCAGAAGGTGACCAGGGTGTTGCGCTGGTCTGCTCCTAACCTCTGGAGGATGGGGCCCACCGAACCCCGTGTAGCTTTTTATTACCTCTTACCAGCTTCAGATAATGCACAATGGACCCTGCAGGATTTGGCCTTTACTGACAGGTTTCAGTGAGGATTTGTACCTGTTTGGCAGCAGTGCCAATTCCTACCAGGAAGATTGGGGCAACAGACACAATTCCACTTCAGAACTTATTTTTGATGAATTAAATTTAATTAACTATTTGTCACTTTTAAAAATATGTTTAATATGTTTCCTTTTTCTTTAATTACCTTAGTGCTAGCATCATGGTGAACTACTTCCCTGCGAGTGTAACAGGATAGGAGTCTTCCTTCATACATGGTGGTTCCACTGACAGGTTTCAGTGAGGGTTTGTGCCTGTTTGGCAGCAGTGCCAATTATCTCTGCAGTTCCTACCAGGAAGATCTCGCACTCCCTGTGAGTGTAACAGGCTAGCAAGAGGAGTCTTCCTTCATACATGGTGGTTCCTTTCTGCCAAAGGAGCAAAGGAGCACCAGGTCTCATCTAAGGGCCTTTCTCTACCAGCTAGTCCTATTTTTGTATGCATGTATATATACATATATATACACGCACACATATAAATATATATAGATAAGCAATACACTGCATCATCTAAAGAAGACTGGAGGACATGACACAGATGCTAGCTTGCCTGGAAAGCAGGACCTGGCCAATGGTGAGAAAGGGTATTTTGTGTTCCCTGCTAAAGTAAAGGCTGGTGCCTTGATCCTTACCCTTAGTTATCCCTTAGTTCAGAAGCAGTTCACTGCTTTGTAAGTCAGGATCACACCCTTCCTCTGGTTGCCCGAGTGCGTTTCCTGGGAAAGTACAACCTGTCTCCTCCATCTGCCGTTGCAATTAAAATAGCTGGGGTGGAAGCTGTCCTCCCCCTTCCCAGCACCCAGACGCGCTGCTCAAGGAAACAAGGCAAAACACAACACCTACTACCAGCCCCCATTTGAAATTATCTGCCTGCGTAGGAAAATGTCAAGGAGCTCTGAGTCGCTGAGCTCCATGCTTGGCTTTGGATGTGCCAGGAGGGCAGCAGGGTAGGATGGAGGAGGGAGTGAATGCCCAAGAGCTGATGCAAAGAACTCTAAGTTCTTCTTGTTGGGTCTGATGTTCTCAGTACATGAGCCTTGGAAGTGTGATTTTGCAACCTGGAGTTCCTAAATGGACCATAAAGCAGCACAAGGCTTATAAGAGCTGGGAGACATGTAAGAGGCTGCCTCGTTTTGGGGTCTTCTGTGCTTCAGGAAGGCATCTGCTTGGTCACTGCTTTGCTTGCTGCAGTGATGTTAGGGTATTAGCCTTGTTATTGCTAGTGAGATCTGCTACGTCCTGCAGATTTTTCAATCAAAATTTCTCAGCCATCTTCTGAGCCATCTGGTAGCTCAGGTAGAAGTCTCTCCTTTCCCCCCTCATCTTCCAAACAATGTAAAAGAGGAAGCAAGAGTCTTTGACAGAAATGCATCAATTAAATGCCATGAAGATTTCTATCGTCTTCAACTTCCAATTCTTCTTAATTTCATTGACACACTCAGCTCCCTCTCATCCCTGTTGCCTTCACACATGCTGTGTCTCTCCACTACGTCTCTCATTTCTGCCCCATCACCTCCAGGCTTCCGCTCAGCTCAGTGCTCAGCTGGCCTTGGGCCTGTGGCCTCATCTCATTCCACTTAAGTGCACTGTGTGAATGGAGATTTCATGTGCAGTCCTGCCTGTCTACAGCCTCATCACTGAGTTTGATGATGGCCTAGGATGGGAAAAGGTGTCATGTTAATAGTGTGAGAGCTTTGTGGTTTTCTCGGGGAGGTCCCTGCAGCAGCTTGATCATTGACTCCTGGAAATATTTTATTAAATACCATAGAGAGAATACCACTTCTGTCTCTAGGATGCTTGTGTTCACTGCAATGAGAATAATAGTGTATTTTGGTGGAAATTCTCTTGGATGCTCTATGTCTTACTTTCTGCAGGATGATAATACTTGTAGCTGCTCTGCTGGAGAAGCTTCATCAGGGAGTCTTGGTGGAAACAGCTCTTTCCAACAGATTGAAGTAATTTTGTATTTAATAAATATCAGAAGTATCAAAAGACTGAAAAAACAGCTATTTTGCATCCTTAATATTGTCATTTTGACATAGACATATTAGGTGAGAGTTGGGTGGATATTCCATGCTGTGGCCTCTCGTCCAAATTAATCCTGCTCCCTTTCTCCTTGCTTTCCAGCTGCCACCTTCAGTGCTCCTGCCTTTGGGGCAATGGCAGGACTCAGAAGGGCTTTGGCATATTGGTCCCCTCTTGACACCCCTCTTGTCCTGGTTCTGCCCAGGGTTTCATACACCTGGTGAGCAAATTCACTTTGTTTGCACTTTGTATTTTTATTTTTAATTTTTTCCTCCTCATTTTTTTCTCTTTCCTGGGATAATAACACAAGAAAAACATAAGCAAAGCTCACAGCAGCAGCAAATCATGAAAGCTCTTGCACTGCAACCCAACTGCTTGGCATTATCAAGCAGAAAAATTGTGAAATGATGACAGGTTTTAATTCATTAATGTATTTGCTTGCTATGGCTTAAAGCATTCTCTCACCTTTCAGAAAGAGCAGAGTGCAAAGTGTAAGTATGGAAGACAAGACAGGCACTTGCACTTATAAATGAAAATAATGATACAGCATCAGTTGCCTGAAAGCAAGAATCAGATTCTTTCCTATTCTGCTGAATTTGGTGTACATCAAAAATACAAACTTTCTGCGTTTTCAGTTCTCTGTGCTGAAGGATAACACAATCTATTTACCCATTAGGGGCAAACACCTCAGCAGCAGTTAGAACAGAGTAACAGAACAGCTTAACTACTAAGTGCCTTTATTTTTGCTAAAAATGCCACCAGTGTATTGGCATAGATGAACACCATTGAGGGAACTGTGAGTCAGAAAACAAATGGAACTGTTGCAATACAAAGTGTGTCTCCTCTCCAAAAACACTTCTATTTTTTTTTTGTTGCTGTTTTTCTGTATTGTTTTCAAGAAGCTCTGGCTACAATGACAGTCTCTTCTGGCATGAATGCCTCTCTCAAGAATATTTTCCTTTTTTTTCCTGGAAAACAGATGTATAGTGGAGAAATCAAATGAGGAGCAGAGCAGGCAAAGGGAATGACTTCAAAGGTTAACCTGTTGTCATGGTTTGGCACTGCTTTTTTGGCATCCTTGCCTGGACATCTTAAGCCGGAGACGCTGTCAGGACAGCATAATCCTTCTTTCCCATTTTTCTCTGTAAAAGTCTAACCCTCATCCAGAAAGTGAGAAGTGTAGCTCCTGAAGAAGAAGAAAAAAAAAAAGTGGTGCAGATAGTTCGGTTTGAAAGAAAACCATTATGCCCTTGTATTTTAAGAGGAGATGAGCTTTAATGAAGAAAAAAAGGTTGCTGGATGGGCAGAGATGAGTCCTCTCTTATTTCTGATGGAAAACAAGGCTATTTGAGTAGGCATAGCATGAACATCCAGTGGGTGTTTCCCTCACTGAAATAAAGCCTAAGGAGGGAAGAGATTTTATTTTTTTCTGTTGAGGAAAAAAAAAATCTGTCCCGAAATGACCTTAAAACTGTAATTTTTAAATATATCTTGCATAGGGTATCTTCCTTTTTTTTTATTGTTTGTTTGTTTTAGGTAACTTTTCACTGGACAATTGTCTGCCTGCTCTAGCTGGGCACTTCTGTGCCATCTCCATGCAAAGCCTTGATTTTAGAAAGCAGCAAGAACGCATTAAAGGCTTTAGGGGTCTTTGTAGATTGACTGCAATGGAGGTGGCAACCAAGATCCATGGTCCAAAGCTATTTCTTCTGCTTCCATTCCCCATGCATCGATAGAAGAATTATACAGTGCTGGTCCTTGAGATTATTGCCCCCTGGGGAGCCTCCCACTCTTCCATGTTTAGGAAGAGTTCAGACATTTGCAAATGCATTATTTTAGTAGTTGGCCAAGTGAGGATCCAGAGGAGATACCATTAAAATTTGTATTTCATTAACACAGATTGATTAAATCATTTAGTTCACACTTCCTGTACTGAGAACACGCAGACACGTGTTATTTTGGGGTTTCACTTGTTTTTCTGCTAAATGCTAGGCTCCAAAATACCTTGATTTCCATGTGGACTCAAAAGACTTTTGGATATTATGATGCGCCATCCCTTGGAGCCACTGATTTGTGGCCAGATGGTGCAAGTTTTACCTGGACGATGTGACTGACCTTCGATGGTGTGCCCTGACGTGGGGGCAGGACAGCTCACAGAGCAGCCCTGGGCGCCTGCATTAGTCCCATGAGGATGAGTAAATCCTGAGTAAGCCTCACATGAGCCACTAGTGCCAATCTTTTGGTATGGCTTTGCCTGGCAGGCACAAAGTTCCAGCATCTTTCCTGTTTTGTCGTGCTTTATCTCCTGGACATTCCTTTTTCCACCATCCTTCTCACATCTTGATTGAATGTGGACGTTGTCTTCAATAAACTATTTTTAGCTCAAAGTACTTGCCGGTCTTCCAAGGCAGCACTGCTGCTGCCTAAGCAACCATGCTCTTTCAGGAGCATCACAAGAAGGATTTGTTTTTCAGAAAGCTGTGCTGAAATACATGAAGTGCTTGGCGTGGTGTTTTGTTTCACAAGCTGTGGATGAGACAGCTGGAAATTCTGCCCCCCAACCCCCCAAAGTCAACAGCAAGACTCGGCTGGCTCTAGTGAAGTGTGGACAACAGGACAACAGCAGAAATGGCACCGTCTGATACCAGGAGGGTGCACACATGTCACATTTGGGTGCAGTGACGCTCCAACCCAGCGTTCCCCAGGCCCAATGCCCTCACTCCCTGCCTTTTGCCTCCATCCCCGCTCTGTGAAATGGCCCTTTAAACCACCGGGGAAGGTCCCTGCACCTCCTCAGTGTGGCGCGAAGGGCAGAGGTTGCAACTAGAAGGAACTGGGTTATCAAAACTGAAGACGGGTGGAAGAGAAGAGAGAAATCTGCAGTGAAATGTGAGAGGAGGCTTAATAGTGACATAATTCATGCCAGAAGATTAAAAAAAGATGAAAGCAGAGGTTATATGTTAGAAAATAGCATATCAGCATCTTGGTACCACCAGGCACTGGGCATCTGCCCTGGAAACAGTGTTTTGTCTCAGAATTAGTAGCGTGTCTGACTGCCTGGCTGGGCTGCTTTCTAATCTGCGGTGTGATTCATGCAGGGGTGCCTGTGTGGGACTGCTTGACCCAAGCTACGCTACAGAGACAGACACAGGGGAATATGAAAAGAAAGTGGACATTGGGAAGGAAGCAGTCCCAGCATCTGTATTACCAGCCTGAAGGTGGGAGCTCTGCAGGTGTTTATGGAAACCTACCCTGGCTCCAGAGGAACATGCACCGGCACATGCCAGAGAAGCAGTGCGGGAGGTGTCACTGTCCAGTTGGAGGAAGGCCATGGTTAATGCAGGATAGCAGATGATGGCTAGTAGGGAGCAAGCTGGAAAGGACTTTGCAAGTTGAAGCCAAGGGCCTTGTTACCTTCACAGCCCCTTGCATGACTGCCTGCACTGGGAAGATGGGATGAGGGAGCTGTGAGCATGGCTTGGAGCTGCTCAGCCAGGGAAGTACGATGGTCTATGCACCTTCTCCGTCTGCTGCCAGCGATTTCTGGGCTTTCTTTAAAAAAAAAATCAAAGATGTAAAGCACAAAAAGTGTTGAAATATTGCAAAGATAAGTTGCTAAAGCCCCCCCAAAAAAAGTTTGAGAAATGCAAGATTGAACATGGCTGCAGTCTTCCTGCCTCTCAAGACACACTGGCGGGGTGGCCTAGCTAGCTAGGATCCAAGCTCACGCCAGCATCTCAAATGTAAGATAGCTCAAATTATCTCCTTTAATGTCCTCTAAATTGCATCTGAACCAACCCATGGGACCAAAACTGCTGAAGTCAGAGATGTTCGTAGCTTCAGCTTCTGGTTCAACCTCTAGCAGTCGTGTGTTAGCAGCTGGGCGGTGGAGCAAGGTGAGGCTGAGCCCTCTTGGCGCTTTAACAAGTGCTGAAAAATCAAAAGTGCAGTGAATGTGAAAGGCCTTTCCTGTGGCAGGACAGTGTCCTGGCCTTTGGGGTGAGCTCCCCTGCCTTGCTGCAATGGGTTCTCATCCCTGCCAGGAGCATCTTGCGTCTTGTCTTGTGAAGACTTGTCTTGTTACTAAAATACACGAGATGTGTGTGTTTGTGTGTGTGTGCGCGTGGTCCCCCGGCGTAACAAGCCTGTGAGTGGGCTCCTAGGCATCATTATAAGAATAACAAGAAATAACAGCCCTAGAAGAAATACTTCTGTCTAAATGACTCGCTCGTGGCTTGGCTTTAGCCATGGCAACGTTGCAGAACTGATGGCCAGTCACCAGCACTACGACAGGGCACCTCTCACAAGCAAACACACACGCTGAGCTTTATTACTGTAATGTCATCGGGCTGGCGGATAATGAGCAAGGATTTTTTTTTTTTGCCCTTAAATAATAGTGTGTGGAAATAATAATAATAATAAATAAATAAATAAAACCAGCTCTCAAGCCAAGGAGCCTGCGAATCACCGCTCTGCTCATGGATTTATAGTGGTGGCCAGATCACGGCAGCGGGAACTGCCGAGATGACTAAAAGTTGAGTATTTCTCAATAAGCTCAGTTGTATCTGGGAAGGGAGAAGGCAATGAATCAACCAGAAAAGAAAGAAGCAAAGGCAAAGAGGAAGCAAACAAACAAATATATCAATTTAAAAGCAACGAGCTTCCCCAAGGGGATGGCAGCAGAACAGGGCTCTAGTGAGCGCCTATGCCCCATCCTCTTCCAGGGAGTGTGGGGTGGTGCTGCCAAAGGCTAAAAGAGCA
>NW_010580230.1:600204-621553 GCF_000705375.1 Tinamus guttatus
CAAATGAGACAAAAAAAAAAAAGAAGCTTTTGGTTCAGCTGTGCTGGGGCGTTTGCAATTGCTAATGCAGATGCTGTGATCTCGGCTCCAGCCTCCCTTTGACCACCAGTGGCTTTGGTCATCTTGTACGTCCCTGACCTCTCCTTTCCTTTCAAATACCACAGAAATTTCTCTGCTTGCATGCTTGAAAGTACGTCCACCACCCTCAATCTTTCAGTCTAAGCCATCGCCAGCTTTCTAGCTAAATGCTTTTCTCACGGGACAAATAACACCAGCACTTCTTCCAAAGCGGCGTTTAGTTGACGATTCAAGACCTAGGTCTTGGGGAGTAATTACAAAAAAAAAAAATCAATATAATTCACTTGCTTGGACAAGCACTATTATACCATCAGCACTGCCTTAGTTTGTTGAAAGTCTTTTTACGGCCCTACAGAGTGGCTGCCTCTCATATCGTGGTGCTGCTCAGCCAGGCAGCGACTGTGGCATGACGGGATACTCTGGCTCTCTGCTTTAAGCTCAGCTTTCCTTGAACGGTCTTCACCGTGATGTTTGGCCAGGACAACACGGGAGACATCGTTATTTACTGGAGGCGGCTGTTCCCGCTGGCACAGTGAGAGCCCCTCGCAATGGTTCAGTCAGTCACCGAACTCTTTGCACACTGCGTGCTTGTGGCACCCATTAGCAAAGCCGAGCAAACAGCTCGTTATGGAGAGGTCCTGCTCCTTTCATATAAGAAACAGTATCAATAAGGACTGCAAATTAAGCCAATGCCTTTGGACTACCTCCCTCTCCGAATTTCTCCAAACTGAGAATAGCACAGGAATTACAATCCAGGACTATGGCATTCAACCCAGCAGTTCCACAGCAGTTTGCATTGGCATTTTTCTTCTGGCAAAAGCTCATGAAGTTCAGCAAAGGCAAGTGCAGGGTGCTGTCCCAAAGGAGGAATAACCCCAGGCACCAGGACAGGCTGAGACTTGACCCTCTGGATAACAGCTCTGCAGAGAAGGACCAGGGGGTCCTGGCAGACAGTGAAGTGACTGTGAGCCAGCAATGTGCCCTTGTGGCCAAGAAGGCCAGTGGTGTCCGGGGGTGCATTAGGAGGAGCGTTGCCAGCAGACTGAGGGACGTGATCGTCTTCCTCTACTCAGCCCTGGTGAGGCCACATCTGGAGTGCTGTGTCCTGTGCTTGGCTCCCCAGTACAAGAGTCATGGAGCTACTGGAGAAAGTCCAGCATAGGGCTGAGGGAGCTGGGCCTGTTTAGCTGTGTGGATTGGACTAAGTGATCTCCAGAGTCCTGAGTTGTTCTGTGATTCTGTGGAATGGGGAAGGACAAATATGGCCTTAAGCCCTCTACATAATTGGGTATTACTAAAATACCTTATTGCAAAAAAAGGCAAGCCAAAGGAACAGCGCTGGCAGAGCAAAACAGTCCTGAAGACTCTCCCTATTGCTCTGCTCCAGGGCTGCCTTGGGGACCTAATCTTCCTTAACATTAGCTCCAAACCCTGCTCCTGAGCTCAAAAATGTGTCCATTTGGGAAGTGCAAGGAGCAGTTTCCGTGGTGAGTCTGAGCGAGGGGCACCGCCTGCTTGGTGCGGCACAGCCAAGCCAAGGGGCTACCACAGCTGGTGCTGGACTGATGGCTCTGGCACTAAAACCAGCTCAAGCAGGGCCTTCAGCGGGCACTGCCTCCCAGAATGTGCTCTGCCTTGTGCAGCTTTCAGGCTGCCTGCTTGCCTCCCCAGAGAAGAGATGATGGATGCTGTCCCTTGCAGCAACATGTGTTGCAGCTAAGCTCCCCGCATTTGGTAAATCGGAGGGGTCAGCATGGCTGGGATGCAAGGAACAGATGGGAAAACACCACCATGTGTGTCCCTTGCTGGGTAGCACTGTTAGCACTAGCTCCAGCACCAACCAAAATGTGCTGGCACGTGGCAGGTAGAGGACTGCCTCGCTGTCCCGAGATGCCACGACCCGGCGCCCCGGGGAGCACTGAATTAGGTTACAGCCTGAAACTGCTGATCTGTAATCAGGGGGACAAAGTAAAGCTGTTTTAGTGGCACAACCATGAAGCAAACCAGAAAAGGGCAGCATAACCTTGCTGCAACATGGGGTAGAGCTCCCCTCAAAGGGAAGAGGGCTGACCAGACAGATCCTCAGCACCCAGGCGCAATTGGTTGCTTCTGCACATGTGAAGACAAGAGGGAAAAGAAAAATCACTATAGGAAAGAGAGGTATGTGCAGAGCAAGATGAAGTGCTTCAGGTCAGCAAGGCAGTGAGCAAGGAGAGATTGTTGCAGTTGTGCTAATAGGGAAAAATCCATCTCAATTCTCCTCCCGGGATTGGGAGCTGCTTTTGCGGCACCGAGCTGGTGAGTGCGGGCACCTCATGCATCAAAGACCAGTCTATTTGTCCTTGGAAGATGGACAGGCAGGTTGACAGGGGTTAAAATACAGCAGATTGCAGTTCTCAACATCTATGCAGCTTTGAAGCTCCTTGGGTAGCAGGGGCTCTTGGAACGCAACTTTTCTTGGAAGTGTGTGGAAATACCTTGAGCTCAAGCGCATCCTATTGCTCAGGATTGACACGTGATGTGAAAGCTATCCTGTGTCTGGGTCAGCAGGCATCAACGTGGCAGTAAAGTGACCAGGACAACATGTCTCTGTAAAGCTCTGCCTGTGGATTTCCATGGAAGACCTCGTATGCAGGATTGGGAACTGGTCCCATGACCAAGGACCATCTGCCATAACCACAGCAGCCACGTGCAGTTCTGCAAAGGTTTAATTTGCTCAGACCTGCAGTACTCCTCACACTTTTTGCAGTGATTTGCAGTGAATTTATCATCAACTCAGCCACAAAGAAAAGTTATATTAACAATCGCTGCCTGAGATGACCTATTCTCAAGCATTTCCAATCTGCATTGGTGCCTATGGATCAAACACTGCTTTTGGTTACATCAGGAAGAAGCCTGTGGTCAAGGTCACCAAGGTTGTTTCAATCTGTATCAGTTCAGACCGTCATGACTCTGATTTTCACTGTGGTTGTGCAGTTATTGGGACAATCCCACCCAGTTGCAGGCGACTATAGACAACTGTTGAGTTTGTGTAAGGAGCCGTGGCTCTGCAGGCGGAGATGACGTCTACATATGCCCACACACACGCATGCACACATGCACCCATAGACATGAGTTAAAAAAGAGAGGCAAATACAGCAGTATATCCTTTTATTACCCCAGATGATAAGAATAAAAGCTCTTTATTATCTGTGCTGAGGTTAATCTGTAACATAGTTTTTCTCAGGGGAACGCAGGTGGATCAGCCAACAAGATACCACTTAGTGTCTTGGCACATGCCTTTGCTAAGATTATATATAGGCCATTTAGGCACATGGTTTATTTTGAAAAATCTCAGCAGCTCCCTAAATCCTACCAAAAGTGTGTGCTTTTTTTTCCCCCTGCATCTGTAGGCTGGGTTGGAACGCTAGCCCTTTGCTAGCTGAGATGATGTTAAGGCTCTCCGCTATCACAGCAGCGGGGCAAGGAAGAGAATGAGTATTGAGCTGTGCGTAGACATCCATCATCACCGCTCTAAATCCGATTAGCAACTCCTTTTCTCCATCTGGTGAGCAGAGGAAGCAGGGAGGTAGCCAGCGGTGACATGTACTCGACTAGATGTCCGAGAACCGAGCGCTTCCTCAAGCACTAATGTTTTCTTTATGAGGCATTCATTTCTGCAAGGGTTTAATTTTTATATATATATATATATGTATACATATACCACCCCTAACGAAAAATTGAAAGAAATCCCACACTGTTCCCATTTTAAGAGATTTGTTGGTGCTGTGGCTGCTGCTGTTGGAACCTGCACTCAAAGGCGGTGAAGGTTCCATGTCCATCAAGCGAGGCGCGTGGGGCTGGGGCTCAGTTTGGGTGCAGTGGCGACCCGCGAGCTGCTGCAGGGAGGGTGGGTTGACCAAGGGGCTGCCGGGTGGTGGGACCCGCCAGGAGCTGCTGCCGACCGCTCCGGCCCAGCTGCCCACGGAGGCACCCTCAGACCCGCAAGAGGTAACGGACTATTTTGGCTCTGAAATGAGAGGCTGCAAACTTTCGCAAGGACGACTTTGGCCTTGAGGGAGCTAAAAAAGAAAAAGGACGTGAGCATTACGCGCGGTCAAGAAATACCGTCTACCTCTTCCCCGTAGCGAGAGATGCAGGCGGATAACCACCGCGTTGCCATTTGCACTTGCAGTGCCGGAGAGGCGACATCTGGGCTCTTCACCTCCCCTAGTGCAGGAGCCTGTGAATCCCCGAGCACTTAGGCACCTCAAGACACCCGTCAATGCTTCTGCCTCCATACCAGCATGCGGCTCTAGCACGGATGGCGCCTTGCGCGCTTTGGAGGGCTTTGCATTGTGTGTTCTCTAGGCTGTGTTCTCAGGCACAGAGTAACAAGGAAATTCAGTGTTTGGGCTCAACCAGGACCCATAATCTCAGAACCTTCAGTTGGGTTCAAAGTGTAATTCCTTCGAAAGGACCAGCGTGTCTGAGCACCCTGATACATGCCCAGATAAAACAGGGCTTTGCAACACAGAGACATTGCTCAGACCTATTCGTACCATGTCACAGCCCTGTTCTCCCAGGAGCTTGAGCGATGACATTGCAGTGCCCCACGAGAAGCCAGGACTTGAAGCTGGTCTTGGTGTATGAAGGCTCTACCTGCATTCCCATGGATTTGAGTAAAAGTAGCTATAGCAAATGCACAACATGGAAAGCTTAGATAAAGTACTATATAGCACTAAAACAGGTGGAACTAATGCAGACCTTCATTTTAAGATACTTTCCTTAATCCCTGAGTTACTGATGTGAACTAATGAGCATTGCTCATGTTCTTGCTCCTGGGACCTATGGCGGGTGGTTGAGTTTCTTCCCCTTCCCTCTTTAGCAGGGCTTTTTGGGTACCCCTCTTGGGCAACACATCCAGCTAATATGTCCCCCCCGCCCCGATCCCTATCCCAAGGGCACGCAAGCTCAGAGGTGGATGGAAAATCCTGGCAAGCAACTTTTTGCCCCATAAAAACTCTAGAGGTGCCAGCAGCAGAGACTCTGCAGAGGGAGCTTTGCTATAAAGCCACGTTCGGAGTCTGAGATCCTTTGTGGGGGCGATGCCGTGCCCATCCTCAACCAGGATAGGAGCAACCGAGCCGGCATCCGCGTCCTCTTCAGCGCAAGCAGCCAGGGAAGCGGGGCAGCAGCCGGGCTCGCAGCACTGCCCAAGCGGGAAGCAAGCGGCACCCGGGCGCCGGGGTCAGCGGGCAGCCGCCTCGGAACCCGCTCCCAAGCCGCAGCCGCGGAAGCGTGTGCCCATCGGCATCGGCACCGCGCACACTTGCAGCAAAGTTGCATGGCTTGTGTGTTATTTTTTATCCATCCCCTCCGGCAGCTTCAGTAAAGGAGCGGGAGGCAGCGGTGCTGCTGGAAACACGCAGCAATTTATGGGACCGGGATGCTCCATGGGCACTGGGCACTGCCCCAAGCACCACCGGCTCCGTGGGCCACGGCTCAACAACTGGATTTCCGGGCTGTGCCCAGCACTATCCTCATGTGCCCCTTTGCCCCTCTTGGAGAGGGAAAGCCAAGGTTGGGACCCCCCCAAAGCCCACCCGGCGCTGGCTCTGCCGCAAGCTCCAGCCCCGCTGCCCCCTCCATGGGGCGAGGGGGGACCGCTCCGAGGAAAAGATTTAAAAATGCCTTCGGATGCCTTTTCACTTCTTTTTATTTAATTCCATAAATATTTTTCATAAGGCTCAGTGTCTTTACAACACTTTTTTTTTTAAACACTTTTTTTGTTCTGTTTTGTTTTATACACACAACTTTGACACTTGTTTGACAGGGTCAAACAGTCCAATATAAACAAAATAATAAAACTGGCAAGTGCGGATCAGCTGGGTTACCAAAATCCTTTTTTTTTTTTTTTTCTCTTACTGTTAAAACCCCAAAAGCACTAAAATATCAGTATTTGGCTTCAAACTAGAATTTTAAAAACCTCTTTTTTTTTTTTTAATTTCTCTGCTACAAGTCCCTGTTGTCATAGTGCCTTTAAGCTCCTACAGACTCTTCTTTTCTTCTCAAGGAAAAATAAGCTCGGTGATGCCATGCAGAACTTACAATAGCTACTAAATATACATGTTCCCTGAAATGTAGCTGCAATGAAAAGATGACAGAGCATAAAGAGAACAAAACCAGAAACCCAAAGCACCACAGTGTACTATCAATAACATTGCAAGGGATGGCCAGTGACCATCCAGAAACTGAAACAAAATTGCAAATATATTTTTTCTATGTATTATTCTCTATTTACAACTGCTGGATGCACCTAGGTTGGTTCTTGTCTGAGCTTTGTTTTTGGAGAGGATAGGGAGGCGAAAGTCTTGAATTTGGATCCTCTGTTCTAGTGTCTAGGTCAAGGGGTGATGCAAGTCATTTACCTAGGGAAGAGGGTTGGTTTGTTTTTTTAAATTATTCTTTTATATATATATTTATATATATATATACTTTCAGCCAGAGAAATCCCGTAAACGTGTACGTTTGTCACAACTGCCTCGTTTGCTGCGTAGGGAATGATGGTGGGTGGGTTCCTCCTGCCTGGCATCAAAAGCAAAGTCTGCACCAGGCAAAACCAGCCCGACCCGCTCGCGGCCGAGCCGCGTCCGGAGCGCTCGAGCCCGCGCGGCAGCCCGGCCCCTGCTCCCCGGCGCGAAAGCCGCAGCGGGCAGCAAAAGCGGCGCCCGGCGCTGGTTCTTCTTTGCCGTAACGCGCCATCTCCTGCAGCAGCGCGGCAATTTTACGGAGGGGGGGGGAAGAGCTTGCTTGGAAGTCCTGCCTGAGCGCCAAGCCCCCTCTTTTCCTCTGGAGCAAACGCCCGCATCTGCCTGGCCAGCCGCCCGGCCGGGGCAAGGGCTGGCAGCAGCGCTAGTGTGGTCTGGCTTGCCGCTTAAGAAAGGCGCTGCGAGTCCAACAAGTGGCCTTGTCAGATCAAGCGAGTCTTGATTTATGATGCAAATAATGGTGTGGCGGTGGTGTTGCTTTTTTCCTAGTGCTGAATATTTAGGAAGCATCTTCTCATAAAAATTATGGATGTCTCATTCTCACTCTCTGAGGCACAAAACAGTAAATGAACAGGCTTAACTAATGCGCTTGTTACTTTTTTTCTTTTCCCTAAGCAATTAAAAAGGCAAAGGAATAAGTAAAATTTCATCATGCTGACAATATTTTATAATCTCTCTCTCTCTCTTTCTCTCTGTCTCTCTGCAGCTCTCTCCGGCCATTCAGCAAGGGTGACAGAGCATATGCCCTTCTGTAAACACCCACTCTGTGGAACAAACCAAACAGTAATCGCTGCAGATTCTACTTTAATATCCCAGCTTAAAAATACAGAGATACAAAACAATGTAAAAATTGTTTAGATATAAAATGTATAGCCTCCTAGATGGGAATTCTGGCATTTAGCTTTTGCCTACTGCTGGCTGCAGCAGGGAGATGCTTCCTCTCCAACACCTGCTCTGGTTTCTCTGCTTATTGATAATTTCTAGGTTCATAAAAAGTGCTGAGATTATGGTTGTGCTTAAATTAAAATATAGCCACTGCTTTGCAATATGCCTTGAAAGGGAACAGGCTCCCTATTTTCTTGTTTTTCCTACGGGAAAAAAAATGTATCTCCATGCTAGGTGGCCTGGGGTTGCTTATCAAATGCCTGAGATTCAAAACAAAGCAACAAATACTGTGATCAATTGCTTCATCCCACCTTTGCAGAGGAGCTTGCAAAAACAGCTTTGCAAAGCTTTAAGTTCATCTCCTAACACTGGTAGAACTGTCTCATTGTCCAAGCCAAAGAAAACCCACAACATCCTAGGGCACAACAATTTGTTTTACAAGCTTGAACAGAAGCTTTTGGGCTTGCAAAGAAATGCACCGAAGGCTGAAGCCATAGCAAGTAGCTTTGGAAACAAAGCTATTAATCTTTAGAGTGAGAAAAAGAGAGAGAAAGAGACCCAAAGAGTTTAAGCTAAATCCTGTCGAGACTGCTAACATTGCTACACCTCTGCTCAACCGCTGCTCCAGGTTGGCCTCAACCCATCGCTGCTCTAGCTTAGGTCACCCAACTATGATCACATGGCAAAACACCTTGGCTCACCTCCAAACCAGAACTTGCATGCATTAAATAGCAGGTGACACCCCCCCATTACTTAAGCAATGATCCTTAAGCTAACGGGTCACTAGTGGCCACTAAGGGCTTGCTGGAGCGCCCGGAGCGAAGCCAGGGAGCTTCCGTGGCACAGTGAAGAGCCGTGCTGGTCCCTGCTCGGGGATCACTGCTCCTGCCAACTGCAATTTGGAGTTCGTTAGAGCAGTATTATGCAGGCGTGAGCATGGCCGGCCCTAAGGATGGGACCTTAGTTCCTGAAAAATGGCCATTTTTGGAGCCTAATAGCCAATTTTCCACTAGCTGCAATGGAGGGCGTGAAGCCACCAATTTTTTACGCTTCCATCTTTGCACAGGAGACAAAGATTGGAGTGGGCATTTCAGAGTTGTGACTTGGCTTTAAAAAGGAAAAAAGAACAAAATTCAAACAAAAAACAATCCCACAAATGAAAGGAAAATAAAAGGGAACACCAAAGGAACGACAGCCCCCGCTAGTCTTTTCTCAGCCTTACTCTGCCGGTGAGCAAAGCCCACCCTGCTGAGAAAAAGAGAGCACTGGGGAAAAACAAAATAAATAAATTAAAAAAGCAAGACAACAACTAAGGAAAATCCGCTCACTTCCTAAGAAAGCCCTTCGGCTTGTTTCCCCCTACTCGCAAGAAAGCACTTAAAGCCAGAGAAATACTGCGCAGCAGAACATGGTGCAGGGCAGAGCACATCCAGACAGGCACAAGCCAGAGCAGAGTGCGGGGAGGAGGGCAAGGGACGATGCTCTCAGTGATATGGCAGGTCCGGGGACAGCCAGGGGAGGCACGGAGATGAAGGGAGAGGGAACAGACACTTCCCGACACTCCGAGAAACAAACGACACCCCCTGCCCAACCCACCATAAATAAAAATGAAATAAAATATACACCAGTGCAGTCCACGAGGAACTCCAGGACGAGCTCGCGCAAGCGAGGAAGCAGGCTGGGATGCCAGTGGCGACTCAGATGGGAATGAAGGAGAACACAACAACAACAAAGTTATGTCCGACCAATGGAATAAAATAAAATAGGTCACATGGTTAGAAATCATTGGTGCTTCCTAGTATCTAGTAGCAGATTGCTTCCCAAAAACAACAAAAAAAAGTTTTTGGTCCTTCTATATATATATATACATATATATATATGTGTGTGTGTGTGTGCGTGCATATATATATATGTATATATGTTTATGTGCAACAGTGCTTCTCCGAAAAAAGGTCCATCTATAAATATAATTTTATTTATTTTTATTTTTAATTTTTAGTTTTTTTAAGTTTAAAATTCTCCGTCTCACTCTATGTATTATTTTTTGAATGGCGTTAACCTGCTGAAGTTTTGCCAGAATGGTGACTGGCTGCGTTTGGGTTCGGTGAACTCGAAGACCTGGGCCTGGGATATGCCATCTGTCACCATGTACTGTCCCTGATTTAATGGATCCTGGGGTGGTGGGTAGGCTGGAGGAACCGACCTGGAGTAGCTGACACCTGCATCGATGATTGGGGGGAAAAAGAAACAGATCAGTCAAAGTGCAGTTGGGTCAGTAGTCGTTCTTTGTCATGCTATCACTTCCCAACAAGCAGGGTCCCGAGCAGTGGGGAGCGGCGCTGGAGACGGCAGCTCTACGGACGACGGCAGCGCCTCCCTCACACCTCACCCTGGCAGCTCCCTACACTAGGCAACAAGCTGATGACCTGGAGCAGACAGGGACTTCTGCGCGCGGCAGAGCGGCGGTGGCCCGCCTGGGGAAGTCCTGCCTTTCCGCCAAGACGCGGGGAATGTCCCCGACTGGGCAAGGGCAGCCGGCCGTGTCCTTCGACCCCGCGCCCTGGTTGTTGCCAAGCTCGAGAGCGTCCCCCAATTCCCTTGGGGAGGTGCTTTGCCCCTGGCTCCTCTCGGTCCCGGTGGCAGGAGCGAGGGCAGCCGGGCATCCCCTTGGGTGACTTTGGCAGGACTTCTCCACAGGGTTTCCTCTGGGTTGCCTCCTAGGAAGGGCAACGTGCCCTCCAGCAAGGCTGCTGTGAGCGGCAAGCACATAGGGTGAAGCCTTCCTGCAGGCAGGAGCAGCCCCTTACTGTGGAGAGAGGACGGGGGCCTTTCCCATGGGAGAATGGTGTTGGAAGCATTCCTGAGGGTGACCTCGCCCGCCCGCACACTAGGGGGAACCACACTGGAAGGGGCAGGGCAGAAGGAAGAGATGGACTTGGACGCAGGTTGCAGTAAGGCCCAGCCATGGCTGCATTGCCTCAATGGCACACTGGAGTGTTCTTCTCTCCATGGGGAAGCTGGTTGACTTTGCCTGGGGCCACCTCCAGGCGACTGCTTTCCCTGGCGTTAACCGCAGGCACCGGGTGACTCTGCGCGAGTAGACCAGTGTCTTCCTCTGGAGATTGGGGCAGCATGACCCACCTACCTCACGCGAGGGTTGTGAAGCCTAAATTAATTAATGTTTGTAAAACACTTTGAGATCCTCGGCTGGGAAGGTGCTAGAGAAGGCAAAATACGGTGATTAGCACCCAGGTACCAGAGCAAGGTGAGCACAAGAAATGCGACGCTTTGCGCGTGGTCAGCGCTCCCTACCCACGCACACACACATGCGCGGTGGCCCGGCGCTGGCGGCCCCGGCACAGCTGCGCTGCGCGCCGGCAGGTACTTACAGCCAAGGGCACAAGCCTCACAAAGGGCGCTCGCCGAGTTCGGCCGACCACTTTTACACACTGCCGCACTGAAATCCAGGATCTCTCTTTGATACGAAGCTAAGGCTTTCGCGTGGCAGGAGAGAGAATTAATTCACTTCCCTTGCTACACAGTTTACCAGTCGCCAGTTGTTAGAAACCCCCAAAGGTTCAGACTGAACAGAAATATCATCCAGACTCTGCTTAACTGGTTTCTTCATCTTTACAGCAAGTACTATCAAGCCATGCTGCTCTCTGTCCACTGTAGGGAAGGTGGACAAAACTTGCTCCATGATTCATTACTTATCAATTTTTCATGGGTTCATCACAGGCAACATTTCAAAGTTGGTTCAATCTGGGGGCTTGTTTATATCTGCATTCCAAAATCTGAACTTCCTCATCATCTTGTTTTCTGCCTTCCTACCTTGTAAAGCTCTCCCTCTTTCTCAACCCCCTCCTTCCTGCAAGAAGCCTGCCAAGCAGGAGGCAAACCCCATGCAGCCCTTGCTGTTCTGAGGACAAATCCAGATGGGATTGCTTCCCAGATGCCTTGGACAGTTTTTGGACAATCTTTGCTGGCTGGGTCCAACTGTAAACTCTAATTTGCCACCTTGTGTGATCCAAGCCAATGATGTCCCATAAGGGCAGGGCAGGAGCTCATCTCCCTCTGCCCTCTTTTCTGTCCCTTCTTTTTCTACCGCTTTCCTGCTCTGGATTTCTGTGCCAGAAGGCAATTCAGCAGGTGGCCAGGGCAACCAATCGCAGAGTCTGCTCTGGACAGCAAAATCCTTTCCTGTACCCTTAGTACAGTGTACACACACTGCTGGAGACCACTAGGCATTAGTGCTCTGGGATTACCATTTCTCCTAGGCGAGGAGAGGTCTTCTAGGATCTTTGGGGAGGTCAGGATCTGGAATAGGTCCCTTATGCGGCTGGAGTTGGGAAATGTATCTTCTTCTGTCTAGTAATTGACTTGGATTCCTGGCTGACCCAAAGGACTTTAATGGGAAATAGTCCTTGTGCAATCAGGGTTATTAACTAGTGCTCCACAACACAAAAGAGCTGTGAATCTAAAGCTGCTATTAAGGGACATGTAGCAATTGTCTCTAGCTATGTAAGACCTGATAGATCCAGTTTGCCATGCTGAGCAGGACTGAGCTCTTTATTGTGACTAAACCAATGTGTGGAGAGTGAACTTAGGTATTTCAATCATGACACAGAAGTGCTGAGAAATCTCCTGGATCAGCAGAATCTTATGAGCTTGGAGGGATGAAGAAGTGGAGGAAGAACAGCTTGACTGAAGTCCACTGAAATCCATGGAGTTACCCTGCAAAGCAGCTACTCCATAGCCTGTCTTCTCCAAAAGAGAAAAGGCAGACTCCCCTGGCCAGATCACAAGCAACCCCCCATGGGAACATATATGTCCCCTTGGAGCATAACTGCACAGACACTGCCTCTTTCATCAGTCAAGAAACTCAGACCTACACTTCCCAAGTTGTTTATGTGGCTCTGCTCAAGGCCTAGGCCTTTGGTATTAATATCTCAATCAGATGAACCTCAAAAGCTCCCAGTTGGTTCTACTTGAATAAGCAGCCAAAGGTTTGCATATTTATCAAGTGCACCCTCCTGCCTAAATTATCCAAACACTGCATTTCGATCGCATGCATAATTGCTGTGTGTTTGTGGGCATGCAAATAAAAACATTTGTGCTCTGGAAAATTAGATTGGTAAATCCATAACAATACATTTTCTTATGAAATTGTCACCCAGCACTTTGCAATAGCCAGAAATGCTGCAAGAAGGGCTGTTAGAGATACCCGCTAGCTTGACAAGGTAGAACACAGGAATTATATGTTGGAGGAGAAGGGAAATTCACTCAATTTGAACACCTTCAAAGCCTGAGAAACAGGAATTCAGGGGAAAAAAAAAACGAAAAACACTGTGACAGGTTGGAATATTTATATTCTTTGCTGAAGTTGTTCCCTCATCAGGACTCAGGGCTATTATGCAAAATCGTCTCATGAGGGTTTTTTCTATATGCAAAGTCGTAACTCCACTGCAATTCATCTGAAAAAAAATGAGCAAAACTCTTTTCCAATGCAATTTTGGGCTGCTTGGTGAACAGAATTCAACGCTCAAAGGAGAAGAATCGATAGCTAAGTAATGTTTTCTCGACACAGCTGCTGTGCTGCCTTTCCTGGGCATGAGGAGCAGCCACACAGCAGCGCCCAGACTTGGAGCTCCTTCTGCTGGTTCCTCCATAATTCTGCACTGTGGCTGAGTGTGAAGCTTGCAGTTGCACCGCAAGCCTGTTCAGTAGCGTGGAGATCGTGGAAATCTGCTCCGAATGAGGGAAAAAAAAAAAAAAAACTCTGGGCTTTACAATCTGGCTAGACAAAACTGGCAGTGAGAGATGATGCACTCTCAGCTGAAATCATGGCTTTTTTTAGTGCCAGATAACGTCACTTTGAATCATTTGTCTTTCTCACATCAGGAAAACAACTGTGAGAGTTAAAGACTGTCTCTTTTTTTCCTTCTAATTCCATTTTCTCAAAGTGTCTCTCATTCTTGGACTTACCCTAGGATCCCCAAGCAATATTTCCGATAGGAACGAGTACTGGAAGACCTAGGAACGAGCTATTAACTCCCAGGCATCCCGCATGGACGTGTGCTGACAGACCCAGTTATAATCTAGGACAGCTCCATTAATGCTGCGCTGTGCCAGAGTTAATACAAAACACACAGAGAACACACTTACATTTGCCGATATACAACCACAAAGCCTTTCCTTACAAGATGTTTATTCCGTCCTCAGGCTGTTAAGATTTTGTCTCATGCTTTCATGAGCTGTTTCGTAGGCTTTTCTTCTACCTACCCATCTAGACATCATGCTGTTCATTAGCCAGGGCTAGGTGGAAGGTAATAAAATATCAACACCTGCTCCCTGTACCTGGGACTTTCCTAGCAGGAAAAGCAGTGCCACACTGGGAACTCCTCACTTCCCTTTGCTCCCCAAAGCATCTAGGGCAACTTGCATTTCTCCAGAGGCATGCTCAAAATTCTAACAAATTCACCCTCCTTATGGATACTATAGCTCACATGCAATATGGGGCAGCAGGGAAGGCACCTCCAGGACACTAGGCGTGGAAGGTTTAAATACTCCTGCAGGAGCAACAAGCCAAAGAACCAGAAGTGGTTATGGCTGAGCACCCCTTTGTCCTTCTTCAGCACATTTCAACAGAGGATCTCAAAGCACCTCAGCACTACTCATTCTGTTGCGGTCACAGGTAGAGTTGCCAGCTATTCTGTGTCTGATAGTATTTCTGCTCCCTGACTGCAGAACAAGCTTTTAGAGCAAGAGCTGTAGCTAGGAGCTGTGGATAGGGAATGCTGATAGGACTGCAGGCAGCAGTCCTGATCAGCCACCTACCTCCTTGTTTTCATCTGCGTGTTGAACTGCCCAGCTCTCTTCTCTAACCACTAGTCTTCCTTCTCTGTTGGGGGGAAGAGGAAGGGAAAAGGGCCAACTGCTCCTTCAGGGGGAACTTTGCAACCTTTAGAAATATGATAGAGGGAAATGATGGTGTTGTGTCCTAGCTAATGCACAGCCAAAGGCAGTATCTACAAATACTGAGGTAAATTCACTTTCTGGAGTATATTTATCAAGACCATTACTGGATCCTGGTGTCAATAAACTAGATGTTAAGATAGTGATTCCTTATGTGATAACCAAAAGCTAATTGAGGCATGATGGAATAAATGATAGCAGGGCTTTATCAATCAAAGACAGGTGAAAAGTAATTTATCCCATCTTGTATTTATGTAGTCTTCCTCTCCTCCAGCGCTGAGTACACTGATAGCAAAGATCACTCCATCTATTTCTTCGGTATGAAGAGGTCACTTTATCCATCACTACCCTGAAATGCAGCCTCTCCTGGGGTTAAGAAATGCACTGAGCAACACTATTCCCTGTCTAAAACACCACACTGAACTGAAACTCCGGAGGAATCTGGATTGACAGATCTACTGAAGTTGATTTCTCAACATGTCATTGATATCAACAGCTAGACTTCTCAAATAATGGTTTTGGAATTGCTGGAAAACCCAAGAGGTCCATTTCACATCTCACCACAAGGAACCCTCTGGAGAATTTGCTCAGAAGCAGGTACCCACTGAGAAGTCACTAATCTCAGACCTTTCACACTGAGGAATTTATTCCTGAGATTTGCTTAGTTTGTTAAATTGACCAAATTTCAGATGAAACTACTGACTCCAATCAGGTCAGTAATTACTCCACTGAAAAGCCACCTATCTAGATGATCATCGGTGAGACTAATAGGTGCTTTGGTGAGCCCCAGATAGTCACTGCATAATCACCACAGCTGTGTTTTGGAGCTTCTGGTTGGGATCTCTAATTTACAAGTGATGGGATGACTACTAGAATTTCTCTGGATCCATGGGGAAGCAGTACTGTGAACATGGTTAGCTTCGTCCTTTCACCTTTGCTGTGGGAAGCTTTGTAAAAAAAGGGGCAAATGACCTTATTATCTGAAAATGCAAATGCCCCTCTTTGTTTTATAGAGCTTAGTTTGTGTGTTGCTCCGTCTCATTCATTTTCCCTAGGCTATGTCTACATGTGAGAACGGGATGGGGAACCATGCCAGGACCATGTCAGTCTCGCTAGAGATAGGCTTCAACCCTCAGGAAAAAAACTACAGGAGGCAATTAGAAACCCTGTTACCCAGCAAGACCTGTTATTTCTGGTCAAATAAAGCCAGCAGAGATACCTTAGCACTCAGCTATCTTGTCTTCGTTTTGCTAGACAGGCTTTCTGTGGGACAGCTTGAACTGCAAGAAGTTGAAGGTATCTGAGAAAGGGTGTTTGGGTCAGGGCTTTTAGGGGTGAGTTAGCCACAAGCTCAAGTTATCGGAAGGGAAGAGGTTAGCAGGAAAATGTAGTGACTCAGGGCAAGTTTTACTGGAGGCCCAAGCTGGCTGAAGATTTAACCCCTACCAGGCTACGCACAGCTGGGTGTTCATAGGCAGGCTGAATGACAGAGCTCAGCATCATCTAAGTCCAAGGCTAGGTCGGGTGGTGATTGGATATGTGTTTCCCTCCTGCCAGCAGTGCCCAGACCACCAGCCCGAAGACTTGTGTGGTTGGGGGCATCTGCTTTGGTGAAGCTGCAGCACAGCGCAGAAAGGACAACCCTGGACAGACGGGGATGACTCCTAGCATGGATTTGCAGTGCTCACCTGCGAGGGGTAAACCCTCCTGTCTAGCACTTTATCCTGAGGTCTCTCGTATGATTTGGAGCAGCCATTTCACACCAGACTGGAAACACTCATGGAAAGCACTGCTTTGAGATCAGGATCACTTCACTAGGTACTGCCACCTCTGATCCCTGACTGTTTCTAGGATTGTAGGCAAAAAGGCTTTATGTGCTCGAATGAGGGAGACAGGCTATGTGCTGCGTCTGGCCATCTGGTAAGGGACTAAATGCTTCTGAGAGCTGCAAACACTGAGCACTGCAGCCAAGTTTAAAAGTGACTATCGCAAAAGCAGCTCTTGATGGACTGAGGCACTGATGGAAGAAGCACTGGAGCCCTGTGTTTACCCTGGATAATGCTGGCTCTACATTAAAGAAGGGGAGGTCCACCAGGCAACTTTAGCCTGGTTTTCACTGTTTTGGTCGATTGTAAGTGTAATTTTGGAAGCACAATCTGATGGGATCTTAATGTCTCGCTTGTCAGTGCAGGCAGCAAAGGTCCTCAGCGGCAGCTGGGCTTATCTGCAGAAAAAGTGTACACTTGATTGTCTGCAGCTTAAAAAGGGTTGTGGGGATTTTTGTTGTTTTTGCAAATCAAGCCAAACAAATCTCTTATTTTGCTATTTCTAGGAGACACCAGGCTGAATTCTACTCCAGTTACCACACTGACATTGAAAGAAGCTAAAGGGCTGTAGCCAAGAAAAAAACTCTTAAACAATCAATGCAAATAATAATAATAATAATAAAACATAAACCCCATCCCTTTTCACTGTCTGAAGCAAAGGAGCACAGCCAATACAACCCATTCACTTTATGTCTAACAGACTTAAAGAAGGCAGAAAATTGGTTTAACGCTGTCTTAAGGCACCTGGTCTAATATCCTTCCCTTTTGCCCAATGCATTAAGCAGTGCAAACCCTAGAGCAATGCTGAGATCTCCTCTTGCTCATGGTGACGATCATCTGGCCGGGACCCTGGCACTGCGTGCAGCATTGTGCTTTTCCATTTCATCTCCTTAACGGATTTCTCTCTTCCTAAAGAATTTGGGGCAGGGAAATTAGCACTGTTTCCCATCAAATGGGTGGAGGTTACTGAGCTAATCCAGAAACAACTACAACTGACATCCACTGGCACAGGAATGGGCCTCTTCCCTTGTTCAGGAGGACTACTGAGCCCTCCAGGCTAGTGGTGGCCACTGTCCAGCAAAGTCTTGACTTCAAATGGATAAATAGTTCCTATTCCTGAAGGGCCTCCCTGCTCTCTGGTCATAACTGATGCTCCAAAGGCAATTTGCCCCTTGCAGCACCTCTGCCTCTGCGCGACGCTGTCAGGCAAAGCTAAGGTGCCGCAGCCAGCACCCTTCCTGCTGCCCACCCCCCAGCCGCCCAACTCTCTTGCAAAAATCCTGCGGGCAAAATGTTCATGAACCATTTAAGCCATCACTCCCTGAAAACCCTGTCTCAGGAACCGCCTCCTCACTCCGTGCAACGCTGCAGGAACTCGCATTTCTCATGTGCTTTGGGGCAAACAAACCCGACAAAGTGCTTTCCTCTGAGTAATGAAACTTCCCTTCATAAGGTTGAGATTTTACAGTCAGAGGAGCCTAGGATAATCCCCCCTGCCCCGCACCACTACTTTTTCATGTGTGTGTGAGAGAGAGAGAGCGTGAGAGAGAAAGAGAGAAAATAAAGAGAGCCACTTCTGGGTAAGAAATAAGTACAGTTAGGCATATTACACCTGCCAGGATACACATACAGTGATTTAATTGGGAGCACTGGCAGGCATGCTCAGGCACTTTTGAGCTGTGTCAGTCAGTGATCAAACAGGAAAATTATTAATTAATAGCTTAATTAATTAATAATATAACTGAACAATTAAATCGCAAATAACCATTAAAACTGGTTTTGCAATGGCTGCCATGCAAGCCAGGCTCAGGAACCTCCCAGGTGCCACAATTTTAGTCATTGCTTCCGTGCACAGGGAGCAGCATGCGAGAGGTGAGGGGCACATCGGCTCAGCTCATTTCCTGAGCGTAGCCTGCGCTACAGGTCCCTGGTCTATGAGAGGGGCTCCCAGGCCCCTTTTGGGGTCTGTATCTATTTTGAGCTTAGCAAATCTGGCCAGGAGAGCTTTCAGATAACATTTCAGAGGACAACATAGGAAATTAGTAGCGAGAAGACCAATGACGATGGAGAGACACGGCAAACCAATGTGTTTACAACTGGCCTAGAAAACCACTACTGGGCCAGCAAAGCCAGTAGACAACACATAGGTGAGGCAGAAAGCAAGGAGCTACTTCAACTACTGCAAAAAATAACCCAAAGCCTGCACAGAATGGGGAAGAACCTGCCCCGCGACTTAAAACCTCCAAGACATGATGAGTTTGTTCAAACCCATTTAAAGGCCTCGTGTGCCAAGGTACTTCGGTAACTAATCAATCTGCCTGGGACTTCGGGAAGCTTGGGGAAACTTGAAAAATGACCTCCCTGCCTTTCCCTCCATGGTTTCTGTTTCCAAGCCTGTAGCTGCAGGAGTTATTGCAAGAGATAATGAGCACTGGCCTTTCAGCCAGGTGGGACTCGGTTTAATACCCAGCATGGCATTGCTTAATTGGGCAGGGAAATGCATCTGATATGAAGAGATATGTAACACCTGGACTAGGATGCTTTCCTTCCTAGAGCTGCTGCTACTGTGTGGTCCTTAAAAAGTTGTAGGTAGCCCAAGGAAATACAGGTCTCCCCTTTCCAAAAGCAGGAAAGGGGGAATATCCCTGATCACCTCCAGCATTTTAACCACCTTCCTTGCTTTGGTGGCAGGAGACTTTGGGTCCGAGCAAAGCCCCCTGCCGCCATCTCCGCACTCACTCCTGTTTCAGCCTGAGATAAACCACTGTGTCTGCTCCATCCGTGGGGCAGCGAGCGTTCCTGCCCCAGGGACAGCGGCTGGGTACCGGACTGGACACACCACATCAAATTCATCTCTGGGAAAATCCCACTGGTTTCAACCGCGGCAGACCAGAGGTTAGTTTGGCCCACAAGATACATTAAGAAAGGATACAAAGCACAAACGGTGTTTTATATATATATAAAAAAGAAAAAAAAAAAGAGAGAGAGAGAAAGGGAGGGGGGAATAGAGGGGAACGCTGGATCCCAGCCCAGCAGGATTCAGCCCAGCCCGCTCCACCCTCACATCACCTGGCATAGGGCATGTTGCCGGTTACCTTTTTGCTTACTGACTTTCCTTACTGTCATTGCTGCTTGCCGCTTTTGATTTTCAGAAATTTCAAAGCCTGAAAAAAGGGAACACAGGTCAGAAGATTGCCTGTAAAGCTGCTCATCCCTTTGGAGCAAGGGGGGATTTTCTGCCCCCTTTCGCAAGCACAGGGCCCTCTCGGTGGCAAGGCCTCCCCAGTGAGCTGTGCGCAGGGAGCTGTTTTACTAACAGCAACTCAACCTTCAAAAGCAAAGGCCTCTTTATAATCTCGCTTGTGCAGGGGTTGCATGAAAAGTAAGATTAGACCCATTATTATTTATACAACATCATAAATATGCCCAGTGCTCTACAGCTGAGCCGCACAAACTGATTTCGGTTACAGCCAATTTACAGGCTGAGGGGAGGGCCGGGCTGGTAAATCATGGGCTTTCCTGCCTTCCTGTCCTGCACAGGACACGCTTCATCAGAGCAAAAACGACACAACCAGGAGGCTCTGAGGTCTTCCTAGGTGCAGATGGCTGAAGCCTTCCCTCTCCTGCATTACCCACAGCGGTCCACTGAGTCCAGCCTTGAAGCTATGGGCACAATTTGTTTGAGGAAGGGCAAAAATACCAGTTATCTAATGGGAAAGATACCTATTTTGTGACATGACGACCAGCCAAAGACATTTGAACAATTATGAATCATAATTATACAGTCCTCCCGTTTTCCCCTCAGCCAAAAAAAAAAAAAAAAAAAAGAGGGAAAAGGGGCTTCCTCAGCAGTCAGGGCTAAATTTAATATAAATTTAATATAAATTTGATATTACCATTCATCTCTTCTCAGATTCATTTCAGATTCCTCACCTATCTTTTCATCTTCTTGTACCATCTTCCTTTCTTCTCTGAAAGCTCGGAGCCATCGTAACTTCTCCTCCAGTTTCTTGGCAAAGAATAAGTGCATTTCCTCAGTCTCCTTGTTATGAAGTTTGAAGGCATTCTTCATGCTGACATTGAAGTCATCATCTCTCCCATCCTCTATATCCACCACCTCGTACTTATCCATGTCTATGCGACCTTTGTAATACAGGATATCTCTTCGTATCAGGTCCTGCAGAGACAAAAGGAGAGACGGGCTGATCGTAAGGCACTTAGGGAGCCTGACCTCAACAGAGAGTTCATGGGAGGGTTGAAGAAAACAGACAAGTAACGATGAAATATGATCAAATCCTTAAAACCTCATCTGCTGTGAACACATTTGCTCTTGGCTAAGTGAATAGGGTCGATTATGAGCATAACAGAAGAAAACATAAATCCTCATGTTGCAGGATTTTGCTTGCGGGCATGAAGAAATGCCTCTGAGCAGGTAATGCACCTCCATCCTTTTCCACAGGTTTCAGACCTTCTTATGAAGCACGTGCTATGGCCCCTGGTCCGCAGGACAAGAAGCTGGAAAATAAGGGTCCAGTCAGGCTCCTGTGCAGCAAAAGAGACTGTGTAGAAGGGCAAAACCTGAGAAATCAGCTTGTGTGTTTGCCTGGCAGCACAAACTTGCTCATGGTTTAAGACGGAGCATGTTCCTCCTCGGCTGCTTCCCAAGGCGATGGCACCGGTGCCCGGTGTCCCCTGCCAACCACGGAGGATGCTCACAGTAGCTGGGGCACAGCGTTAGGTGGAGGTGGCCCTTAACAGTGACAGAATAAGTCACTGCTTATTCTGGTCTCCCCCTTCATATTTATTTTGGCCAGGACCATCAAACTTTGTGCTGCATACACATTTTAAAACCCAAATTTTGCAAAAGACCAGGAAGAAACCCTTTCAAGACCCACTCTCCTAACCCAATATTTAGCTGTATGAAACTCATCTAACTTAAATACCTTTTCCTTTGTTGAGAATGCCATAAAGATAAATGTTAGGTCAAAGGATTCATTTGAGAGGAAAAATAGAACCAAAGCACAGCATTTAGTTACTCGAGTAAGATTTAAGAGT
>NW_010580230.1:621587-632502 GCF_000705375.1 Tinamus guttatus
AATAATTTCAGAAAAAGCAAATTGTATGTCACAATTTTCTAGATAATTTCCTCATGGGTCTCTCAGGCTTTGAATTGCAATGCAGTCCAAAGGAAAGGGATTTTTCAAGCTGAATATGTAATTAAAAAGCCTTTTCCAGAGTGTGCTAACTTGCAGAATTGTTTCTTTCCTGTCCCTCTGTCCCCAAACAGCAGAGTGCCAAGAAAAGGCTGCAAAAATCACACTAAATTTGTTCAATGAAATCAATACCAAGCATTGTGCTTAAGTTATAGTCTCGTATGAGTCCTTAGAAATAGCATTTCTCTTTATCACAGTCTCCAAAATTCTGAATAACAAACCTTACTGGTGGGAAAAAAAAAGGAGATGTGCTCGTTTAATTAGCTCTGCTGAGGAATCTTCCTCCCCCAGAGGAAGACACCAACTCACTGCTTAGGAAATCTTCCAGACCAGCCCTTGAACAGCCTGTCCTTGCAAGGGACAGAGGTGAAGTGGGATCAGCTGCTCTTCCCTGCGCCATGCTGATGATCATACTGAGATTTGGCCTTAAAAGGTAGGAGGAGAATAAATAATCGCAATCCATCTAATCTGCTTCTGGAAACACAGCCCTCAGTGCATTCACTTTATTCTTGTACCTATTAAATGATTTTTTTTTCACTCTCTATCTCTCCAATTTGCATTTAGAAACCACCATGGGTTATTTTTAACCAGCTACTGCTAGCAAATAGCTAACGACTGGCTTAGCAGCTTCACCCAAAGAGGCTCAGAAAAACCACAGAGCTCCATAAAGGTCCAGGACATTATCCAGGCATGAGCTGGTGCCCGGCACCAAGAGTGCACATTCCCATAGGTGCCTCCAGGCTGCCACGAGAGAAGGACCGACTGTCCCCTGCTTAGTAACTGCAACTCCCTGCCCCTCCAGCCCAGCTGTCTATAGGATCCTTGGCTTTCCGTACCGCAATGGAGCACACAAACATCAGAGCTCACTAATAGACAAAAATTTGATACCCACAGTATGGGAAGCATAATAAGCATTTAAACCATGGCTATTCTAACAAAAGTGCTCCTGCAGCTCTTAAAGTATAATATGTATTATTTAGCTTGCCACTGAAGCAGGGCACCTTCAAATGCACAACTCAGTGTTGCCTCCCTGCGCAACAGATTTTGCTAAAAGGTAAGAAGCTACATGAGACAGACACTGAACAAGGCCAGACCTCTGTTTCAAGAAAATTCCTGTGCTTGTGGGCAAGAAAGCCAAAGTTTTGGGGAAACTTTAGGAATGGGAGCAATGCTGCATTACACATTTGGTGCCAGAGCCTGCAAAGAAACCCATGGTGGTGCTGCGACATGAATCCTGATGCTCCAGAGCCCGTTTTCTGTTGGGCACGGGACTATCCTCCCTCTCTTCCAGCACATGAACTGCCTCAAGCAAACGCGTACAAGGCAGAGGAAAACAGATGTGTGGCCGAGGATGGAAAGAGTTTACTTTAAGAGACTGGCAGAAGTGCTTCATGTGAGAAGGTCAAAGCAAATACACATAAAATGGAGACTTGCTGGATATATAAATTGCCATAAGGAGCTTACGGGAGAGCAGAACCAGCAGCTGGGACAGCGGGCTGCTTCTATTCCTGATTATCCCAGGCAAACCATGCTAGGGAACTAGAAAGAAATTATTGAGCTATGTTTAGTGAGGATGAGGACCCAGCTGGATCACCCTGCCTCCTTCTAGCCGTCCTATTAACGTTTTATTTTTTGAGTTAAAATGGATAAGTACAAGAAAAAGTACAAAGGAAAAAACCCTTGAGGCGGAACGCTGGAGGAGTAGAGGTGCTCTACCTTGAGAAGATGTGGATGAAGAGGAACATGCTACGACAATACTATATCTGTGAAATCTTGTAAAAAAAGCCAGTGCCTATTCTTCATCTTGATTGTAGCTTCACTTAAATTAACGCCAGGGAGAATGAGATTAGATAGCTGGCCAAAAAAAAAAAAAAAACCCTCTCTCTGGCTATAAGGACATTTAAGCACCACAACAGCCTAAACAGAGAAGTCTTGGAGATTTCCTTGGAGAAATTTGATGGCAGCGCGAAGTGAAGTTTTGACATGTTACGTAAACCTGCCACAACTTGACTGGCTGCAGCTGCCTCTTCAGAGGGTCAGACAGAAGTGCTGGTGCCCAGGGGGTGGCTGTGTTCAAAGAGATGGACCTGTGTGGATCTCCTGCTTGGGCCTTTTTCTCCTTCTCTGACTGAAATGTCCCCAGTTTACCATGCCCTCTTTGAGGGGACTTCCACTAGGTGGGCTTAAAAACTCTCATTTATGAAAGCAAGGCTTTAAATGGGAAATATCCAGCCTGACGATCTGTGGCAATGAATTATCTACCTACCCTCCCAATAAATGGGCTGGTTTTAGTTGTCTAATAAAGGACTGTATCTGTAAATCAGACCTGTCAATAAATCTTACCTTAGTAGAAGGCAACTTCTACTCTCCCCATCTTTCTCTGTCCCTTTCTCCTGTTGCCCTTTGGCTTTAATCAACTAGCTGCTTTCTGCTGCAAGCATCCCAGCCTGCAGCTACCTGGGCTGGGTGCTGCCTTTGCCCTGCATGACTCGGACCCTCCTGCACTGCTGCAGGGCAAATAGAACATTAATCCTGAGAGGGACAATCTGGTGCAAAATGACTCCAGAATTAGAATGGAGATGGAGGAGCGGAGCCGTTTGTATTTACTGCACTAGGCTGGTTCGCAGCAGCTCTTGGGCTTCTTGCGGTTGAGATCCCAGCAAACCCGGAGATGGAGGGGAATGCAGCAGCTCTCCGAGCTCTCCCCGCAGCAGGTCCAGCCTCTAGAGGCAACCTGGCCTAATGCCTGTGCCAAGTAATTTACACCTGGTCCCTCTGCAGGTCCCCAGTTGGTGCTTTATGCATTCCAAAAGCTCCTCCTTTATGTTTCTTTGGGCATGATGCGCAAGGAGACTGTGAGGGCTTATGCAAGGGTTATGATTTTAGGATGGCCCACTTTTCCAAGTGCCATGTTTTACTCTGTGCTAGGTCACACTCTGCTTCCCATGTGCAAAGGAAGTCATCTGTAAAACACAAGCACAGAGCAAGCCATTTGCGGCCCTGACTCATTAGATCTCTTTTATGAGCTGAGGATACAGAAGATGTTGCCCTCAGAATAATCTGTTACAAGCTTATCATTGCACATGGATGGTACAAACCCTCTTATTACCAAAACCTTGCATAGCCCAAAGGTAGCTTCAAAATGACCTAGGAAGGAAATGTTACGCCCCATGCATGGATATAGTCAGATCCTGCGAGCTCTGCTCCCAAAGCACTGGCTTGGTTGCGTGCCTTCTTGTACCTTGCAACTCCTCCATGTGTCCTCCCCCACATATACGAGGAAATAATGATATTTGCTTATTTAATAGGGCAATTGTGAGCTTAATTAGGTAGTCTGTGGAAGACCCATGGAAAGCCTAAGGTGGCTGGAGTGCTGCTGGGAGGTAACACCTAATGGGTTACTCTTCCTCTGGGGATGGTCGGCTTCATCCCCAGAAAAAACCTATAGAACATAATCTCAATAACACCTTTGAGGTATTTTCTTCTTGAACAGAGCACGGGCTATGATGCAAAGCTACATGCGGGTTGTCAGGGGGTTTCTTCCCCTGATACTCCTTAATCTGAGGACCTGCATGGTTTGAGGAGCTTCACTGGTAAAGCAACAGCCAAGAGCTCTTGGGGCTCATAGTGTTACCCAAGCACACGTGGGTAATGGAGAGCTGGGACTTGCCCTAAAGAACTAGCACCTGAAACAGAATGTGGACAAGGTGGCAAGGCAGCAACGCGTTCACTGTCATGGCAGATTATTTTTGCCTAGTGGGTGACAGGTGCTTCAGCTACCAAAGGAAAATAGGGATTCAAGGATGAGGCTGAAGAAAGAGATCCTGCACGACTGGAAACTCAGGGACTCGGCCAAGAGTCGATGTTAACACTGAAATTGGGAAAGACTAAATGAGGGTCTGCAACAGCTACCTCCAAAGCCTACCCACACTTTGGAAAATGCTGAGCTGGCTCCTGATTCACTGTGGGTCTCAGACCCATCCCTGGGGATTTCTAGTTGACCTGGGCAGTGATTGAAGGTCAGAAAACAAGGCAAGCAGAGGGAATGCTCTGGATTTCTCAATTCACTCCTGAAATTTGTCCTAATTTTCCTGCCTGCTTGCTCTCCATCTTCACTCCGCCCAGCCTGCCGTGAGCAATGAGAGCATGGCAGGCTGCCACTTTGCCATGTCTTTGGGTATCTTTAGTCATAAGGGCTTTCAATGCTCCTTGAGATTTTAAAAAAGACTTGGTGCCTATGTTTTCGAAACCCAGTTTACCTTACAGCAGCCCTTTGAAGAAAGAGGTCCAGCCTGCTCTTCACGAACACCGAGAACACCATTTTCCATAGTGCTTGTTCATGAGCCCACCATAGGCAGACCTTTTAGGTGGGGCAGTCCCGTACACATCTCACTAGCTTTACCAGAGCTGGGTGTGTTGCAAAACATGGCCTGTTCTCTGTCCATCTGAGAACATACAAATTAAGGAACCCTTTTGTATTGTTCTAAATAGTCTTAATTAGTGATAAAAAAAAAAAAAGCCCTGCTTGGATGCCAGCGATGATGAACTTTGCTAGCCCCCATCCTTGGAGAGCAGCCTTGAAGTGTCCTGAACTATGGAGCATGTTATGAGCACAGGGAGGTAGGACCATCTCCAGGAGGGAGCCTTGGCCACTCAGGTCTCCCCACTGGCCTCCTACGCTGAGGTTGCTAGAGGTTACCCCAGGGCTGCCATGCCACGGTGGGCACTGCAGCCACAGTTGACATAATCCCTCCCTGCACAGGGATAGCCGTGCTGGGGAGGCCAGCAGGGTCCTGCCGAATTATTCAGCAGTGTCTGTCTGCTGCAGCGGGAAGGAGCCGCCTGATTCAGCCCTGCCCGCGCCACGGGCTGGGCTGGGGGAGGATGGGAGCTGCAAGCTTTTGTGTGGAAACGCTATTTTCATCCAGCGTATTTATGGGAACATCGGTGGCGTTTCGATGCCTTGTTCCACCCCAAGCCCCATTGCTTGTATCTGCAGTGGGAGGGCAAGGAGGGAGCGCATTTCCAAGAACTAATAAATTGGAGACTTGATATGAGACCTTGCTGCAGGTGCACCTGTTTGCTTTTCTCCTCTCCTTGTGGTGTTCTCAGGCTCGGAAGATTGTCCCAGGGAAAGGGTACCAGGAAGGAGGAGGGATTGACTGGCAGGTTTTGAGGTTCTGCTTGTGGGCCAAAATCACGAGCAGGTACGTGCAGCCCTACAGAGCATCCAGTGAGTATCTGCGCTAAATATGAAAGACCTGCTTCATTTTCTTGAATGTGCCAGGTTTGAAAAGTCAAAAAAAAAACCCTTTTCCACAACCCTTCTTAATATCTATGCTGCCCATTGCTGGAATCTCTGGTGTTCCGCTATCTGACGCTGCCAGCCAAGCAAAGCAAGAGATGAATGTGACGGCACTGATGAATCGGCAGGGCTAGGGTGCAGCACCAACACTCCTCCAAAATCTGATTTTATACTTTGCCCTGCGCCTCTCATCAGGGCATCCTCAGCCAGGCATGTTTCCTTTGGTCATCTTCAGGCTCATCTTGCACCATCTCCCAAGAACAAGTAGCAAAACACCTCGCTTGCAAGGGAGTCTCTCCTGAACCGACGGCACACAGATCAGCCCAGATCTCCCACCTTGTTGCAGCCTGGATGCAGATCTGACCCGACACACGGGTCTTCTGGAGATTATTGGGAGGAAAAGGCAAGATGTGAGGACATAGGAGAAGTCCAACTGTGTTCCTTGTGGGTGGAAAAAACAACTTGAAGGAAGAGGAATGGTGCTGCCTTCTGTTTGCACACAACATTTCAGGCTGAACTTATGAGACCTAGAAAGTCTGCAATAAAAGCAGGGCCTCCAGTTCAGTGCAAAGATTACCTCTGAGTTTTTAACTGACTTGGGGTGGGAACTAGACCTTCTTGCACCAAAAGGGCTCTGCAGTGTCTCTTTTATCTTCTTGTTTGGAAACCTGAACTGCAGTGGAGTCTGATAGGATTCTTTTATTTACTCCATCTCCTATAGCAAAGCTATTTCTGGTTGAATGTCTGGCTCTTGCTATTAAAGTGCTCTCATTCTGCTCCTCATGCAACCTGCTTTGCTCTGAGAGCTCAAGGGAGGGCAGCAATAGCAATAAGCCACAAGCTGGAGCTTACGTTGCATCTCGATCGCAAAAAAAGTGCAAATTAAAACTAAATGCGTTTCATGCGGTCACCGATCTTCCTGTATTGTCAGAAAACACTGAGCACAGAGGCCCATCAAAGTCGGCTCCACCACTGGCAAAAGAAATGCCTACGCTGGTGCAGAAACATTGTTAACCCTTCCTACTTCACACTACTCATCCTAGTGCCTCGGCGCTCTGGAGCTCATGGAAGAAACCCAAATTCACGCCCAGAAGAGAATTAGGAAGATCTTTATTTTATATGGTAGGTACCACAAGCATCCTCTAACGTGACGAGCTTTGATCATGATTAACATTGAGTGTCACAGCCCTAGGCGTTAAGCACTGTGATCTGCAAATTTAAAGTACCTCTGTGGCAAACTCTCTAAATGAGGGTGATGCAAAAAGTATGTGCTGTGCCTTTAAGCAACATCTTTTAAGGCTAGCATCATCGAGGACTGACTTCATTTCTTGGTAATTACAATTAGCATCCTGGAATATGTATTCGCCTTTCCTGATTACAGACATATGGCAAGCCAAAGAGAGGCCAATACTTGCTTCCCACACAGTTTATTCCCTTCTTCCTTTCCAAAAGGGATTTTGGCATTATAGAAACGAACCCTCTTCTGAAGAAAGCACCACTTTGTCCCCATGTACACAGCAGCCCCCTCAGCCTCTGGTTCAGGAAACAAAAACAGAAAATCATTAGGAGAGTTTTATGTTAATCTAGTTGCTGGCTAACTTGCCCAAAGTTAGCTGGCTTTGCAAAGAAAATCTTAATAATGAGTTTAACCATGTCTCAATCATGAATTGTAGACAACCAAGCTAGCTTGTTCCTCCCCTGTTCCTATAGGTTCTGCAAATGCTCTGCAGTATCTACCTATGGCCCTTGGTATTTCAACACTCAGTCTGCTGAGCACCCAAATGGTTGACACAGCCATTTCATCTGGCTGAAATCCTCACATCTTTGCACCAGACAACAATTCGGTGGCAATAAAAGGAAGCAGCCAGTCCTGCCCCCATGGCAAAACTTGAGCCAAAGAGACTGATTTGCAAATTTGCGAACATTTTTCCACACAAGTTGCTCTGCAAGATGGTTGCCAGAATGAGAACCGGCTGCTGCAATGTCAGCTTGTCCATCTGCTCCTGCTCTTATTCCTACAACACATGTAAAGCTGAGTGCAACTTTCTTGGAAGAAAGACCTTGCTGCTTTAGCACATTTTAATGCGGTCCTTGATAATTTCTCCCTGTCACAGAGTAGGAATCTGTGAAGTACCTCCAGTTATCCCATGTGTGCTGGCCATGGAAATGCATTTGGGATGTCTCTTTCAGAGGCAGCGAAGTGTGTGTTGGGATCAAGGGAAGGAAGTCAAATCTGACTGGCACCGTGACTCCTCCTTCCCTGTGCCACCGCAGAGCCACAGAGGCAGCTCTGTGCATGCACACAGCCCATCAGCCACATCATCATCCACCCGTCCCACAGAGCCCTTCCAAGGAAAGACCTGCGGTTCAGTTCATGCTGCAAAAGCCCTTGGGAAAACCTCACCAGATAAGGGAAGACAACAGGTACATTCACGTTCAAGGAGCTGCTCAAAACTGCAGTCCATCCTGAACCATCTACAGAGCGGCAGATCACTTTTAGGAGACGAGCGAGAGAGGAAACCAAGGGGGCAATTCCAACCACCCACGATTTCAAAGGCCAAGCAGATGCCAAAGCTTTGCTTGAAATGTTTAGGAGCAATTGATAAATGAATTGCATGCTGATCCTCTCGCCTGTGGTAGTCAGCTGGCCTGCCTGGCGTTACTGATGGTCTTCTGCAGGCACATTGAGCCAGGGAGCCACTATGTGCTAATTGCAGCCAGAATCACCCCGAGAGTTATCCTCCCTCACAGAAACATTCTGACCAGATTTTTTTTTTAAAAAAACAAACAAACAAACAAAAAAACCCACACACCTTAAAAACATTTTCAGGCATCAAGAGAAGGGATTGCAAAGCTTCAGGAAAGTAGGTCATGTCCAAAGTAGAGAGGAGTTTATTTGGAAAAAAATGTTAACTGCTGCTGAAAGCAGACAGTAGGATATTAGAGAAATACTGGTGCACCCAATAGGCCCTATTCCTTATGCACTGGGTTGATCAATGGGAAAAAGAAACCTGATAATTTTTGCTAGTTTGTGATAGATGTCCTGCTGAAGCCTTCCTAGACCATGTGCCTGCGTGGTTCATGTAATGAGCCTGATCCAAAGAATAAACGGTGGAAACAAACATGTTGTAGAGACTCTGCAATGGGCCTCAACTTCAGAGCTGCCAACAGGCACAACCTGAAGCCATCCTAAGCATTTGCTAGCGAGCAATAAGATCGCTATGAAGACACTCAAACTTGCATGGGGAGGGGATGTATTATCCTGCACGTAGCCCTCAACAGGAAGAAGAGATGCAAAATGAGCTGATATCTTGCCCAAATGTAGGTTTTGCAGTATTGTGCCATGAGTGCAGCTATTATACAGCTTGCCTAAAGAAGTCAAAGCTTGGGATACAGGTACATAAAATGGTTGCTGGCCTAGCCTAGCAACATGCTCTCCTAGGAATGATATATCCAGGGTTTTGCCACAATGTGACTGGTTAAAATGCAGGAAAGAGGTCGCAGGAACATGGCGGTCTATGCAACGCAACTCCACAGGGTGACAAGTTTTGTAGAGCACTGAGTTCAAAGGGAAGGACCAGAAAAAATAGCATTCAAAACTGCTGAGAAGCTTGTGAAAGCAAACTGCATCTATTCCATCAGGAGCAGATGTATCCGTGTCTGCCAGCTGGATCTGCCAAACCACAGAATTCGTATGCATCACTGGGGGCTTCCAGAGCACAGAGCTCTTCCAGATGCAAACCCAGACCCTGAGACAACAGATGAGGAAGGTGAGGGTGCTGTGCAGATAAACCGCAGTGCAGGTTTGGAGGATTGAGAAATCTTGTTGGAAATAAACTTTTATCGGCCTAGAGCCTCTAAGATACCTAACATGCTTTTGCCACTTACGAGATTTTTAAACGCAGAATTTGCTTTTGTTCCTTATTTCTATTAAAAAGATCTTTTTGACCAAAAAATGGTAAATATTAACCATTATAATTCAATAATACAGGTATTCTCAAATAGGCTGTGTCATGATTAAGTATGTGTCACACTTACTAATTTACCATTCAGCTAATATTATCTTATCCAAAGAAAACCCACAAACGCAGAAGATTTTCTAAAGAGGAAGATTTACTGGGATGTGCCTCCCTAAGTTGTACAAAAGCTCAAACTTTTTTTCAGGGCTCACTGACTAAGTGAACCTCATGCAAAACATAAGTCAGGTCCTCTGGGAATGTTCTCACTATCCAGAAGAGGAGGGTTCCTGCTCAATCCGCCTTGTTGGAAACATAGGGAATTCTCCATGCACTAGCCAGAGCCTGGGATATAGCTGCTCTGATAGCCCTGGGCAAAATGATCTGGAACCCCAGGATCTGGTGGCAAGCAGACCTGCTGTCCACTCCCAAGTCTCAGAGATGCATGAGTCAAGGGTTCCTCTCCCTCAAAGAACAAATGTAAGACATGGGGTAGGGTAGACCCGTCACCCTGGCGACTTGATCAGTCTTCGACTAAGACACCCCCAGGCTGTCTGGATGCCTGGCCCTAAAATAGAGGTCACCTTGCTGGGTGGCTGCTTGTTATGATCCATAGCAAGAAAGGGTCAGGAGAAATGCTATGGGAAAGTCCTGCTGTGGCATCTTTTTACCTTTTGTAGCTTCTTTTTCCCTCCCACCCCACTACTCTGAAAAATTTAAAAAACAATTTGATATTGGTATTGCAGATGCAGGAGGTGCAGATGCAACTTGGTGTGGCCACTGTGTCCAGGCCATGAGGTGTAACCACCCAGTGCCCCACCACCCTACAGCTCAGCGTGGAAGCTGTCCCACAAGGACCTCTGCTAGCAGCAGCAGAGTTCGTCACGTCTGCACCACAGAGCCAGTCTCCCTATGGCACGGTGTCTCCAAGACAGAGCTGAAAACTACAGGATGTTCCCAGGGAAGACACCTCCTGTGTGACATCCCACACACATAACGCTGTTTGAATACAAAAGAGAAGAGGACAGTGTCACATCAACGGCGCTCGCATACTGATGCTACCTTTGAGTCCCTGAGAGGCTGCTGTGACTCGCTCAGCACTCTCTGTCCATACCGATGGCCGCGGAAATCCCAGCTCCATCTTTCCAGGGAGACCTCTCTGCATCAGACCCAACTGAACACATCTGAATTGGAAATTCAGGGTTGTGATCAAAGTTTAGAGGTCAAGATTAAAAATTAAACCCAGATGCTTATTTCCAGACTCATCTTGACAGCTCTCTGAACCTCTGACTTGGTTCTTTTTTTTTTTTTTTTTCTTTTTTTTTTTTTTTTCAGAGCTGGGAAGGATGTAACAGGAACAGAAACAAGGGAAGCAAAACAAGCACACACATTCTAGAAGGCAAAACTTCAGCCAGCCATGACTCAGGGGAAGAAAAGCCACCCACCGAACAGCACCGGCCACCGCTCCGCGCGCGCGGCGGCAGCACCTCGCTGAGTCAGGAGCCACCCCCTCCCCCCGCCCCGGGCTTCCGCGTGC
>NW_010580230.1:639124-653115 GCF_000705375.1 Tinamus guttatus
CTGTGCTAATGGAAGTGAAAAAGAAACTACTATACCACAGATCCCATATGGAGGTCACCTTGGCCTTCCACTCACACATGAATATTAACTGACTTGGAATTGATCTGTCCTTAATCTAGATTTATTTATCTCAGTGACGGCCCTGGCATTTCTTACAAACGACCCCCAGCCGCTCCTCATGCAGAGCATAGCAAGGGCTGAACATGTATCCGATGGCCCCGGGCCACCTTGGGAGCAGTTTTCTCATTCCGAAAACAAGTCTACGTGTCAGTACTACAGCGTGCTTTCCTCCCAGTAAGCAACAATAAAACAAACAGGGAAACCATCTGCGTTCTCTGCTCTATCCGTCACTCAGAATACAAGAAGCAACGATCGCTGAGTTTATACACTTTATCCAGGGAGTCAGGGCTTAATTTAACCCTTCTGAGAGCAATATAGCTAATAAAGCACATTTGGAAGGTGATGCACCTGCCTTTCTCCTCCTCCCAATCTTCCTAGATCTTTTCTGGGGGAAAAAAAAAAAAACTATTAAAAGTTTAATGATTTGCCCTATACATTAATTTCCATAGTCTGGTCCTATTGACTTTAATATTGAGCTACTCCAGATCTTCATAACTGCAAAGAGAAGGGAAGTTGTTCCACTACTATATGAATCTACTTGCTAAACACATGGCTGATGATTTAAAATAGAAGGGGATTTACAAAAATCAGACTTTGTTCTGATTCAAAAAGCCTACTTACAAGTTGCATCCATACAAAAATTTAAAAATTCAGGGATAAAAATAAAAGGAGAACAAAAACATTTTTTGGATTTAAAAAACCAAACAAACACATGTCAGAAGTACAGCAGTGGTAGCAGTAGTGAGAAGTCCACCTGCTGACTTTGCCTTGCCTTTACTTCTCAGTTCATTGATCATATCATGACTAAAGGCTTGGTTCAAAAACATTTTTAAATTACTACTCACTTTAAATGTGTAAATATCTGTTCAAAAACATCTTTAAATGACTACTCACTTTAAATGTGTAAATATCTTTGCTAGCTTCAGCTTAATGTTTTGGCTTCTAACCACAAAGCAATCACCAGAAGAGTTTTCAGCCTTCCCAATTCCCATGGCTTTCTGGTACCTCTTTCTGCAAGAGGTATCTGACAAATACCTGCCAAGAGTTTGATTCAGATCTCACAACGCAACAACATTGCAA
This sequence comes from Tinamus guttatus, assembly GCF_000705375.1. The sequence goes on from NW_010580230.1 coordinate 640,325, forward strand.
TCACTAGAGCTACTCCAAATTTGTATCAGGAAAATGAGAAACAGAGCCTAAACCTTCAGAGTACCGCTAGTGTTTTACACCTTAAACACCATCTCCAAGATCAGTGGTCAATATGTCATCATCTCTGTTCTGAGCTTAATCCTGGTTCTGGGATCTTCTCCAACACATACTCCTGAGCAGGTCGTGTGAAACAAACTACAGGTTCTAGGACGATTCATAAATAGTGCATGGAATTTACTTTTTTCCAGGCTTATAGCAGCAAAGGAGGACACGGTGGGTACGTTACCTCCCAGTCCAGAACGGAGGCCTGCCACTGCGCTATCTTGTCGATGTTCTCCAGTCTCCTCTTCCGCTCATTGATCTGTTGAGTCACATTCCTCATGACTGCGAGTGCGGCAGCCACATACCGATAGTCACTGTCAAACACAAAAAGGAGAACGTGACCATGAGCCTGAGATGCACTGGAGATGTACAGGTGTCTGTCATTAGCGATGACGTAATCTCACCACCTTTTAGAAGATAATGCAGACAGGATTGCCTGCCACTTGCTATTGCAATGCCATATCTTTTCCATCAGCAATAATCTTCCTCATCATCCCAGTTGCTTAAAATTGAAGCTGTGTGTGTGCGCGACACAGACAAGCGGGCCAAGTCCTTGGTTTGCATCAAGGGAACATAGCTGAGTTTGGTCTGGCCTCTACCACTCTAGCCTAAAACAGTTGTGGATACTGGTCTTTAAAACCTGAACATTTTCATAATTTCTGTCCTTGGACCTAGATTTTTCCATTTTTAAAAGGAACATTGGAAATATGTTCCTTTTATTCCTTTTTTCCTTTTGTAAAAGGTACCTTCTTAATACAACTTAAGGAAAAGATGCAAGATACCCAGAAGGACTGCCCAATAATGCCATTCCCAGTCCCTTGGTTTAACACTGGTGGGTTTCACAGTCATGTTGTGCAGACATTAAGAGCATGTGAGCAACTTCGTCCTACTAGGATCCATCTATCTGTACACCTCTACCCAAGCAAGCATAAATGGTTATAGTCTCCAGTGTGACATGTTCCTGTTTTCCCTCTTTACTGTCTTTTGCCACAAGAAAACCAGACCAGAACTTCAGGGGTGTCAAGGTCTCATCTCATAGTCTACTCTTGCATGGCCAAGCCATGGCCTTCCCACTGGTTGCCCACATTTGCTGGTGTAGCTAGAAGGGTGGCAGTGTCCCAGAAAAACCAGCCACCACAGTGACATCTCACTCTCCCAATTCACTCTGCCCAGTTTGAGCACAGGGGGAACCAGTAAAACCACCGATGGAAACACTACTAGTAAATGATCTCATAGTCTTTAAAATATAAGGTCCCTTCCAAGGCAGTGATTCCAGTAGCATCACCAAGCATTTATCCTGTGGCATTTGCTCTCACTCATTGCAGACTTCAGGTGAGCAAATCAAAGTAATTCTTTTTTTTTCTTCCCCCACAGACAGACCTGTGAGTGTAATAACACAGAGTGAAAATAGCTTCCTGCCAGAGCCAGCAAAGATGATGATCAGTCTTTTCAAAAAGTGATGCTGAAATCAATGTTATTGATTTCCACCCTGTGCTTGCTTTTCCATTCCAAGGAACCTTAATGTTCATTTCAATTGAAAAGACAGACAGGACCCGCTGCTGTAATGCCACCATAATTTATCATTAACTTAAGGGTTGATATTGACTGCTGACTAATGAGAAAAAGTGAGCTATTGGGCAGCTGCTGTGGGAATGGCCTCATTGATTATCACTAACGATTGAACTGGTGACAGTTAAAACGGGGGTGAACTAGAGTGAAACCCTGCGTCCACTTCCTCATGTGACCGAGACACAATATTAAGAAACAAACACAATGCAATATACAACTAAATACTTCCTGCTATTTAGTCATCCTTTTTTGGATGAAATCTTGAGATTCATTCTCAAATTTTAATCAATCCTTTTGTCAAATTCAAGTTAAAAAAAAAATCAAACCACAAATTTAAAAAAATCAGGACTGATCTTTAAAAAACAAACAAGGTAATAGAGATTGGGATATCTGGCTTATAAACAGTGATGCACAGTGAAGAATTTCTTTTGTCTTCCCCCATATGAACATCTGTGCGTGTGCCTGGATGCTTAAGGCAGAAACGGAGCTGTGCTGGAGATGCGCTCATCCAACCTTTGAAATATCCATGAGATGAGAAAGGATCCATAGAGGTAAAGAAAGGTGTAGAGCTTAGACAGAGTCACCAATAACCCCTTTGCAACTGTGCCCATGCCACCTGTGATGGCACCCATGAGTGGAGTCTCCACCACCTCGCCTCCCATGTGCATGCAGCTCTTGACTCACACCTGCGGAGGGGACACCGGGGACACTAGCAAGCTGCACTTATGACCTTCATATATTTAATTTATATTGCGCTGCTGTGAGTTTTTAGGAGGTGAACAGATGTGGCTTTGTGAAAAATTCAAATGAGCCCATCCCAAAACAATAAGCAATTCAGCAGAGTGGGGCTTTGAGAAACACCCCCGTGGTCGCCTCCGTGCGGAGCGGGCCTCTGCAAGTCATGCTGGCTTTATCTTGGTAATGCTAATTCACTAATTCTCTGGCTGAAGAGAACTCACTAATGTTCTGGCTGAAGAGAAATCCCCATGTGCAGCTTTCTTTCACGTAGTAATGAGGCAAGAGCTAGAACTGAATTTTTTGTGCTCCTAGCCCATATCTGTGGCTGAGCTGATGATAACTTAGAAGAACAGTAATAGAAGCAAAGCATTTTGGCCAGTGAATTAATAGCAGGATAGCCTTAACTATGAAATTAAGGTAAATTAATTGTCAATTACATTCGGGATGCAATGACCTCTATCTAGTGCTCAGTCAGGATGCAAGCCTGGGCTCTTGCCAAATAACACATGCTAACTTGGGAGAGTTCACAGTTCTGCTGTCAGCTCTGTTGTCCTGAACTGCTACAGAGATGATGCATAACCACACAAAAACGGTACTAGTGAAGAAGAGGAAAAAAGAGAAGAATATAATGTCCCACCTCAGATGATGCTAACACACTTGCTTTCATCGGGACTCTTGGTCCTTTCCAATTTATGCCTTAATCTGTAAATGGGTCGATTGATTTTTTTCAAAATAGGATTTTCTGCATTCTTATATTAATCTGAGTATGTAAGACTTACTCCAGCCTGTGATGGGCTGGATTTCACTGCATCTGACCATTCTGTAACTTTATAGCTTCTGTTTCAAAACATTTCAGATAACCTGGATCCCGGGGAGGTGTGATGTGACCCACCACACATTATTGTAATTCCAATGCATTATAATTCCATTTAACAAGAGGCAATAAACTCTTCATTCACACCCAGAGCATGGTGGGGACATCCAATAGGTTGGGGCTGGTAGGGAAAATAAGCCACAATATTTGGTATCCTAGAGCTGGTTTCAAATACCCTTACGATCCCATGAGCCGCCCCCAAGTTTGATTTGGCCATGCAGTGAAGGGAGAAACACAAATCAGGTGTATAGCCAAATACACACGTGAAGTGGTGACTTAGAGAGAGGCACTTGGCTTATGCAAATCAGTGAAACCAGTGAAAAAGATCAATGTGTATCAGGGAATCTCTGCTCATGTCATTTCTTTGCGGATTTCCAGAGCAGGGTTAAAAATAAAAAAAAATTTAAAAAAAGTCACTGACAAATTTCTGAAATATCTTTTTCTTTCTCACCATTTTCCTATGAGTGGCTTTCCGTAGGAGAAAGAAAACTGGCAGGGCAGAGGAAAACCTGTTCTGTCAGATTATTTTCTGGTTTAAGGTAAGTGATCTCCTAGGTCTTGATTTCCACTAGGTTGGGGAATCAGGTTGAATGCTCTCATCACAAGCAAAAGAGATCCTGGAATTTTTAGGAAATTGAAATTAAATTGCCAGGTGCTCCTCAGAATCAAGTCTAATGGCAAAACCAGCAATGGAGTCAAACAAAATTTAAAAATCTTCCCAAATCCAAACATTTTCAGCTTGGGAGTTATGGGTCATGTCCAACTGCTGGGTTTGGGCAGAGGCAAAGGAAAGAAGCAACGAGGAAAACTACATGGGGGAAGCAGAGCGTTGCAGTACCTGTGGTCCTGCGCCGTGTACTTCAGTAACTCTGCTAGCTGCAAGGGGTATTTGCAGATCTTCTGCACCGGCGTCAGAAGGAAACCATCTATGGCAATATCAATCATCTGCTGCAACAGACGGCACGCTTCGAAGAAATGCTGGTACCTGCCATCCTTCATCAGCTTGGAAAGCTCCATGCAGGCATCCAAGTGATTGTTACAGTACTCCGAGTAGATCCAGAACCCATCTTGCTGTGGGAGACAGGACGGGAGGATGCACACAGAGAGGAGCACACGTCAGACAAGCACGGCCAACATGCAACCATCTGTTGTGGGACCTGTTCTGCAGGGTCAGCTTGGCTGACCCTGTGTAGATTTGGCTGTGGTCATATGGCCACAAAACACCCAAGCTCAAAGGAAAACCCAAAGAGAAACATATTGGCCCGCGTGTGCCCAGCCATCACTTACACTTGGTCTAACAAGCGAACTTGGCATAGTCTTGGTGGGATCTCCCTTTTCTACCTCCATTGACCATGGAGGGCAGCTGGTCACCCCCTAATTCAGGCTTAGTTCATCTAGGGCTCACCAAGCAGGCAGACTATGGAAAGGGAAGCCCCATCCTTTAAACATACTTGACCAGCAATTCCCAGTTCGTGGATACTGCACCTTGCTGGGGATGGGAGAGCCCGTGCCTGACTGCACGCCATGTGCTGAGCACCTCTCTCTTACTAAAGTCTCTGAGCAACAAGATGATTTGCAGATCCAAATAACCTAATCTGAGTATCCTTCTACCTCAGCCTCCCCAAGCACTTATACAGGGATAATTTATCGGGAAGTCATTAGCTGGTTTTTGACCCCATGGGAATGACAATGGATCAGATGGGGCATGGTGCCCAGGATGGGCAGTGGAGTAAGATGCTGTTCCCCCAACACATCACTGCTTTGCCACACACTGGCTATAATTTCCATTTACTCAAACAAACAAACAAACAAAAAGGCACACAGAGCATGTGAGTTCAAGGGAGGCCAGCACGGCCCGAGCCTCTGCACGGGGCACAGCCCTCTCCACCGTGGCCAGAGGCACTTCACTGCTTGTCGCGTGGCGCGGTTCTGCTTAATTTCTGGCCAGGGGAATTACTATTTCCGTGCATTGCTCCCTGCTCCCTCGAGCACCTCACACTAAAGATACACAGAGCGATGCTAATGCCATCATGTAATTTCTCAAAAATAACGCTGCTTTCCAATTAGGAGAGCAGTGATGCTTAAGAGCAGCTGCGAACCTTTCCAGGGCTGCTCTGCTGAAGGTTTGGGACTAATTTCTCTAATTCAGGAGTAATCACTAATCTCTCCTGCAATAAGTGAATGTGGCTAGCTTGGCCTGATGATAACGAACAAGGTAAGACATTACAGGAGCTGCATCCTCGGCTGGAGCACCTTGTACATAAGATCTGGCATAGCACTTTACTCTCCTTAAAGAGAGGAGAAAAAAGGGAGGGAAAAGGGCTTTCCCTGAAGGAAAACTGGAAAAAAATGGCCTCTAATTTTCTTGGCATTCCGTGACACACTTACAACAGCGGCCAGTTCATCAGCTCCTGGCTTATGTAATGGCAAGATGGGATGGGCAAAGCCTCCAGGACTCACTGCACTGTCAGCAAAAACGTCTTCTTGGGTTTGCATTTGGCCTGGGGAAGTGATCTGCTGCCATCAGCCCGAGGCACCGAGCGGCACCTTCCCACCGGCACAGGCGGGAGCTGCAGCCGCGGGGCTCTCACCCCTGCAAACGCATCTCCTAGGCAGGACGAACGTCCTGAGCATTTGCTTCGCTCTCCTGCTAGTGACAATCCGCAGTTTTTAGTAGTAAACACAGCTCTTTGGAAAATGATAGGTGAAAAGCCCTCTGCTCTTTTCTAAATTTTCTAGAAAAACACTGCTTGGCTTTTGGATCAGCTCTTCTCTTAGGAGGGACAAATTTAGAGGTAAGCAAGATCTCCTTAAGCTCCTTGTATCTCCCTTACCTCTTCCAGCCTTATTGTTTCCCGTGATCTACATGTGGGCTTAAGTCATATTATGAAGAGCAAAAAAAGATGGGACTGGGTGATGGAAACACCCCCAAAAAAACAACCAAACAAACAAAGCCAAATGCACTTACATGTTCCAGGAAACACGGTCCGATTTCGCTGAGGTGGGGGTCCTCGTTGTTGTACTGTTTCTCCAAATCCCGGACAAAACCCATCTGGAACCTGTAGATATCTTCAATGTTGCCAAAGATGACCTTTAGCTGCTCATCACTGAACATATCCCTCCTCTTCCGGCACTGCTTTAAATAACCCTACATGGAGTAAGAAAGAGCAAGGCATAAAATAACATGTATTCTGTCAATCCCAGGAGAGCAGCAAGAAAGCAAACACCTCTTGTTTTAGAGAAAAAAGCAGTATATATCTTTGGGCACCTTTACCGCTGCAACTCCTTTGGCACGCTCCAAAGGGAGAGCTGCCCCTGGCATCAACCTCACGACCTGCAACCTCTCCGGCCCCACCTGTGGGCAAAATTTGGCTGATGGCTCCCAAAAGGCAGCGCCTCGGAAGCCCACCAGCTCTCCCCAGTGCAGAAGGGCTGGTGGACGCCCCTGCTTCCTGGCCACCGGGCTAGGGGCACGAGCTGCCGATTAATGCCATCTAGAGGTACATGGCATTATTTTAACTTTGGCTTCCTGCTCCTCATTCGCGTCCCTCACATCCGCTATTCCAAGTGGCATAAAACGAGGGAGAAATTTAGTGTTGTTTTCTCAGCTTTTCCCTTTTGTATTTCTTTTACTTTCTTCAGGCAGGATTGGGTGGAAAGGCTTTGTGACCTGCTCTGTACAAACATCAGAACTCTTGGTGAGTCTAGAGGCATGAGAGATGGATGGTGAAAGACAGAGGAGGAACAGGGATCCAGAGAGTTTAAGGAAATCTTCCCAAATCACAAAATGGATCTGTGGTGGAGCTGGGAAAAAAAAAAAATCAGATCTCTGAGTTCCAGCTCAATGCAGCAATGTAAAGATTCTCCTTATTTATTCTTCATCCACCTACAACACTGGTCCTGGGGCCAAGCTCAGCTGGACATCACACAGCAGCTGGTCCAGGCACCCTCTGCCCTGCTTTCATCTGAATCACGAGGAATTCAGACCCTGAGCACACACGGTCTCGGTGACGGGCTCAGGACTGCCCAGGCTGTATTCCTGCCCCTCCCACGGACCTGTGTGCCACATCCCTTCACCCCTCCGCACTTGGCCTCCTGATTTCAAACCAGAAGCTTTGCAGGAGCCAAGTGCCAAGTGCTATCTGCTGTCCTAATCCTGGCTGTGGCCTCCTGACTGAAATGCCAGCAACATGGGGGACATCACGGGATGGCTTTTTGTCCTTTCTTATGTATGGGGGCGGGAGGAGAAGAAAAATAAGGAAAAAAGTGCTGACAGCCCCAGTTGGACGGCTATATTTGGGCGCTATAGATGCTTAGTCACACAGTGAGCAGGCAGCTGGTGACACACAGCTGCTGAGGGACAATGCAAACCATGGAACGCTATAATAAACTGTCCTCAGCCTCACCATGTGGTTCCTGGGAGGGAGAACTTCACAGAGATGAATGATAAACGCAGCTTTGGCCAACCTGGCAAAGGGCCAACCTCGGAAATGTCCAGCTTAGCTAAAGGACAACATCTAATGAACTGGCTTGTTCCTTCAGCTGGGAAGCCTGGGTTATGGAGTACCTTTCACACTGGCCAAATGTAGGTCTCTGCTTTCAGGATTTCCTTGGGAGCTCCTTGCTGATTCATTTTCCTGGGTTTCCCACTTTCATTTATCAAGGCCAGGAGAAATGGGAGCAGGCTGCTTCCCGGCTTGTAGGACGGTTGCAGGGCAAATAAAAAACCAAGTCAGCAAGGAATAAAGCAAATTTTTTGCTGTATTGCGCTGCTTTTCTTGATCACCTGCTGATGCCAGAAGAGCTAAAATAGCCATGTGGACTCACCTCGCAAGGGCAGGCTCTCAGACCCCACTCCAGTGCTGCAAGCCAGCCTCCCTTCCTGCCTACCCTGCTCTGAGATCAGTCAACAGCTGATTTATGTTCAACATCCTTCAGCCCTGGGGTTGCTATTGCCTGAGACCACTCGCTGTCTTGAACGTTCCCCATCCTCTCCACGCTGGTTCATCACTTCGCTTAAGTCATGCATTTTGGAGAGACTGAAGGAGCACATTTCTGTGTGAGCATCTTGAAAACCACTGGGAAAAATAAAGGCATGCATGAAATTCCCAAGCCTCATCCTGCACCCAGCCTATGAATGTGGACAGTTGCTTTCCAGCGCAAGTGAGCAAATGGGAGGCTAAAGATTTATATATAAAACATCACAAGTGCCATCTAGAAGGCGGCTGCATAGTTTTTCCAGTAAATTTACTTCTGTTACATAAAACAATATCATCTTTCTCCTGCTCTTTCCGTCAGAGTTGCTCAGAGAAGGGATAGCTGACTGACGAGCAGATGTTGAAGAGTGGTTTTGCTCAATGAATACCTAAAAATAGCTGTAAGACCGTCTCCCTTTAAAGTACTTTTCCATGTAGTCCCTCAGGCACAGACCAAAGTTGGAAAGTTTTTGTAGGAGGTTGAGTACTAAGTTCTCTCCATCCCGGTGTGGGCACAGGAAGTCAGGAGCAGTGGCTCCCATCCCTCTCCTTGCCTCACTGACAGCAAAGGGAAGGAGATGAGATTCCAATTTCTTTCCATTTCGAGCCAGCTTGGAGGAAAACTTGCCTTTTCGATGATCCTCCCATTTGGACAGCACTGGGGTGCCTAAGGACACTGCTCTCCTGCCGCAGCTCACGTCACCTCCTTCACCCCTGCACTCGTGAAGGTGCCTCCTGGTCGGAGCGTCACCACCGCTCTCCCCATGTCACCCCTCATCAGGCACCAGCCCGTCAGCCTCCTGCTCCGGGCTGTGCGTGTCACCGCTCCCGCCGCCCCTGCCCTTTGCAGCCACGGGAGCTGCAGGTGTTCAGGGCATCTCCGGAAGGTGAGCGCAGCTGTCGGGCTCCCGGTGCCCATGAGGACATCTTTGCACACCAGCATGGACAGGATGGCATTCTGCCCCTAAGTCTTCACAAAACGGTTTTGCCGGACAGCCCCGAGTGAGGGCACGGCCTTGACGGCTGTGGTGGCTGCAGAGATGCTGTGACGGAGACGCCCCTTCAAGCCAGCAGCCTTGCAGAGCTCTCTGCTTGCACAGGTCATTTTTATTCCAGCGCCAGCTAGCTAGGGAGTGCCTGTCTTGGTAGGGCTAATACGATGGATGTAATGAATATAACACAGTGAATAATAATATACCATCCAGCATGCATGTGAAAGCAGAAAAGGAGCAATGTGAGGATTCTTCATCACCTAGCAAGGCTACAGCCTTGCGATAACAAACACTGTCCTCAGGTCTTCCTGGGTGTCAGCAGGACTTGTTATGCCATGCAGCACTGAGGATGCAGCTACACATTGCTAAACACAGCACTAAATCAGGCCCAGCCTTCACCACCTGGCCAGAATTCCTCTCTCATCCTCAGTAATTCATCATAAAGCAGCTGCCTGTCCTGAAAACAAGGGGCCGAGGGGAAGGGGGGATTTGCCACCATCTACAGCACTTTTGCCTCTCTTCAGTCCACCAGGACCAGAGAGCTCCAGGTCCAGGCACTCTCCTCCTTTGCACAGACACAGCCCCGGGAGCGTTGCAGAAAGAGCCGGTCACAACTTAGCTGTCTCTGAGGCCTCTCCAGGCAGGATGGATTGCTCTGATTACACAGAGCAAAATGAGATTTCCCCAGCAATGGAAAGCCTGACATTTTGCAGATGAGAAGGCCCCGTGCAGCTTCTTCCTTCTTTGGTAGGAGAGGCAGCTGAATCATTTCTGAGACCCTACCCAAGGGCAGCTTGAACCCCTCAATACCATTTTGTATCCTACAAAGCAAGGTAAGAACCATAGAGATCTCCTTCACATACAGGGCATATTGTTTGGTGTTGAAAATCACTGTCACTCTGCCAAAGTCACCAAAACTATTATTTTTTTTTCACCTGTTAAGAGTCTGACATGGCAAAAGTATGGGGACATGGTTGACAAATGCAAGTTCAGGGATGCTTTTTTTTCCTTCTTTAAACAGTGCAAACAGGCAAAGAAACAGCATGTGGAGAAGCTCCTGCAGCTCTTTGCTTCTTCAATGCGAACACCTCAGAGTGAAACAGCACAGTGAAATGAAGCTCCTCTGTTCTCAAGCCAAACACCAAGATGTTTCCATACTAGAGAAACTTTCCAGTGCCAAGAGCTTTGCTTGTTGCCATTAAGCCTGTGCTGCAAGACACCAAGGCATTGAAGATACCATTCAGGCATCTTCACCTGATTCGGGGCTGGCCTCTTTTCTGTGGTGGCCACCGACAGAACTAGAGGCAATGGCCACAAACTGAAACACCAGAAGTTCCATAGGAACGTAAGGAAAAATTTAACAGTGAGGATGATGGAGCACTCAACAGGTTGCCAAGAGAGGTTGTGGAATCTCCTTCTCTGGAGAGCTTCAAAACTCGCTTGGACCCAGTCCTGTGCCACGTGCTCTAGGTGACCCTGCATGTGCAGGGGGGGTTGGACTAGATGATGTCTAGAAGTCCCTTCCAACCTTAAGCATTCTATGATTCTATAACACAGCAAAGAACTGGGTTGAGGACATGAGGGATCCAGAGACCTGGCTCACTTGCTTCCAGTTGCCCTTGCACCACTGTGATGATGTTACACTCTCCAGCTCACTGGACACAAAGAAGAGCCATCTCCAGCAAGGGGAAATGCCAAACACAATGTGAAAGATGGGGATGAAATAGTTAACTGATATGTTTAATTACAAGCTAATTCCCTCAATCACAAGTTCCAAAGGAGCTAGTAATAGTTGGCAATGAGAATTCATTAAGAGGAATGCCCAAAAGATAAAACCTCATCATTTTTTCAGAGAGGTATAGAAAAAGATCCAAAAATTGTATTTTTGTTAATACAAACTAAAGCTAATTAACAGACCTACTAGAAAATACTCAGAAGTATCAATATTTATTGACAAATACTGCTCCTATATGATATAGGCTAATTGTAACCACAGTGTGTCCCCTTCTCCCATCATGCACATACGGGCTCTTAACAGCCCACTGTGCATCCTGCAGTGGCACCCAACCCACCCAGCTGTGTGGCCCTGGCTCCACAATCCGCCTCGTACCTCGCAAATGTCCTTGAGGTGCTTGATATAATGGCGCTCTGTGCTCATGATTTCGTTGATGACATTGGCTCTCATCTGGTCTCGGTTCTGGAGGGTCCTGCCGAGACAGAGGCAGTCGGCGCTTGGGTCCAAATGGCCATTCTGCACTTCGCTGGTTCCTTCCTCCACGCCGTCCTCTTGGTTCACCCATAGCTACGAGAAGAAGAGGGAGCAACAAGAGGTTGGAAAGGGGTCAGGACTGTACTGCCTGGAGACCGGCTTGGTAGTTGGGTGAAGGATGCAGAAAGACACCTCCAACTTCATGGCCCACCTTTCCCCAGCTTGTCCCCAGACTTGGGTGGCTCCCAGAACAGCTCTCAGGAGGACATTGATACATCAGGGAGCCTAGGGGAGCTTACAAAAAAACGTTTTTATATTGGCATAATTATCCTCAAAAGGTACTCCCACCATCTGCAAAGATGTTTTAACTTACAACCCTTTTGGTCCCAAATAAAAAACAAATTGTATGAAGGCGTAGGGGCAGTGAGCCAAGACGTGTTCATATGCACAAAAGACCCACCTAACAAAAAAAATGTGGTAAATGAATCAAATTTTCTTCTCAACAGTCAAAAACCAAAATACTGGAGGACTACTTGAAGCTTAAATCACATCAACATGTAAAACGGCAAAATGTCTAAGCAAAGAGGAGGGCAGATTGAAAATGAATGGCAGAGCTAACCTAACCTTCTTATTGTGTTTTCCGTTCTCATAGTTTTCAATCCTTTCCCATTACTCAGCCCAAACTCCATTTTTCGCTGTTTTGATCGGAAACAGCTGCTTTCTTCTGCCTTGGTAAAGCAAAGAACCCTAAGCTGTCTTCGCCCAGCACTCTTCACCCTTGCAAATGGCTGGATTTTGCTCAACAGTATTGCCACCATTTTAGTCCAAAGCTCTTGGGAAGCCACTCACTGCCATCAGTGCCATGGATCTTAGCAAGGGCTCAGCTGTAAAAACCTCAAGAACATGCGTGAAGCGGGAAGCAGGCTGGGAATGGCACAACTGCATCAGTGAGCTCAGAGGGACGCAGACCCATGACAGTGTTATCGCTCATCCAAGCCAAGCGCGTGTTGAAAGTCAAGCGGCCGTAAGGTAGACATCCATTCCTCCAGTCCTGCTGGGTGGAAGTTAAAAAGATCTGCCCAGTCGTTCTGCAAAAAGGTGGTTTTGTAGAAACACCTCCCAAAAGCCAACTGCAACAGCTTGTTACCAAATGACAGTCCAGGCTTTGCAGCTATTAAAAAAAAAAAATCTATTTTCATTTTAAAAAATATATCAAAGCTAACCTTCATGGCAGTGGAAGGGAAAAACCTGGAAAGCATGAGTCCTGAAGGCTTGGAAACTGGCTCAGAGGAGGGTTCAGAGTTGCAGGAGCCCTGCTTGCTTTTTTAATC
>NW_010580230.1:653140-678129 GCF_000705375.1 Tinamus guttatus
TTTCCTGTCAGGATTCACACTTACAAGTGGAAAAAGCTGCAGTTCCAGTCCAGAGAGCTTCTGGTTTCCATTAAAAACACGTGCAAAGGCATCATCACTAACAGAGGAAGCCAAATGCTTCTCGCATCCAGCGCTCTCCAGCCCTGACCGCTGGAAAGAGCGATCCCACTGCAGCGTTCAGCAATCCTCAAAGTGCTTTTTTGACATTTACTTTGAAATTTTGCTAATGTCTGCTCTTTTTTTATTCCCAATTATTTTTATTTTTGGCAGGGGAATCACTGGTTTCTTCTTGCATTATTTTCCTGATACTCTTTCAGCTAGTGCTGAAATCACCCTGACAGGTAGCCACTGTACATAGGCTTTTAACTTCATGTCAAAGATAAGTACTGGAGTTCAGAATTTACACCGTTCACTTTCAGATAAAAACAAGCCTGAATCTCAGGCCAGGCCCTTACTTTTGCTCAGAGACATGAATCCATCTTGCTGCAGAGAGCTCAGTAGCGCCATCAAGAATCATTCTTCCAGGGGATCTTTCCAGGGGAAATTTGGACCAGAGCTCCATGAAGAGGAGTTCCCATCTCAGCTCTACTGCTGACTTTGGGCCAACCACTTAAATGACAAAATGGGAATTATGTCCCTCACCAATTATTTATGAACAATTCTGAGGGTCTCGGACTGCAGGGTGAAGAGGGGCATGACAAAGGCCATGCAAAATTCTAATGTGGACTTAACATACCATCGTGAGCTTGCCCTGTTCTTGTTAGTCAACCACGGGCAACCCTTGGCCTTGGTGGACCCTTGCTCTGACGCTGTAGGGCTGTTCTCACAACTTCAGCTTTCACATTCGTACAGCTCCCAAATCCTCTTGTGGAGAAGCAGCAGCTGCCTCCGCGCCGGGAAACATTACGCTTCCTGCAGCGGGAACAGTGTCCTCTGAGCCAGGGCCACCACCGCCAGCCAGAGCCTCTCCGCTCCGCCGACCTGCTCGCTCAGACCTCGGTGATGGGCTGCTGGAGGCGACAGCAAGGTGCAAAAGGCGAACTGGGTGACGCTACTTCGCCCCAGTACCTTATTAAATGTCACATTTGGTCGACCTAGACAATACTCCAAAGGTCGCTATTTTTGCCCACTCCACAGTCCCTATTCACTAAGATTTAGACACATGCGACTCCTGCAAACACCCTCCTGCCTAAAATGCTTGAGTTGCTGCAGATAAGAGTGAAGGCAGCACCAGTGGCAAAACCCAACTCCTTTGCCTGGGGACTTCACTGTGCTCTGACCACAAATGCACTGAGCTACCTGTCAGTGCAGCAAAACCTGTTTGAGAAAACTAACTTCAAAACTCCATTTTCTTTCCTACTTTGCCTTGTATCCCCAGTTTTCTCTACTCAAGACAGCTGCCAGCCTGTGATGACTTTCCCAGAGAGGTGATGGGAATTAGTTCCCGAGAGCTTGTCAGCTCCACCACTCCCTTTGAGTTCAAGGAGCCTTAAATAAATAAATAAATAAAACTACACAGAACCTGCCCTGATAAACTGCCATTAGAAAACCATTTCAAGCTCTTCATATTAGGGTTTTGTTAAAGGAGCCAGCAAAAACTATGGGAAAAAAATTTCTGGCTGAGTAACATGAGCGCTAAGTGACAGTGTGTCCCAAAAGGCGCCTGGAGAAGAGCCTCATCATGCGTCTTGTAGCCTCTTTCCTAGCTCAGTCCCAGTTGGGAAGTCATGACTGGCTCCTGCAGAACACCATAATTTTCCGAGGCAGAAAAAAAAGCTAAAGAGTCAACTACAGAGAACCCCTATTGCCTACAGACCCAGATCCAGGAGCTGGGGAGAGCCTATCATTTCATTGCGCTTGTTAATGCTCACTGTGATTTATGTAAAAGCTGCATAAATGTGATTTATCTATTTGCAGCTTTACTCAAATGATGCATAAAAACCACCACGTGGCATTGTGCCAACATTAGCTGACCTGTAATGGCTGTGTATTTATAGCGCTGAACACATCCGCTCTATATGGAGGACATTTCACTCGAACGGGCGTTGAGACCGGCTCCGATGGCAAAGCAAACATCTTACCAGCCTCCAGTTAACCTCCTTCCAATGGAGACTTGCAAGGGAATGTGTCACCCATGGACACTGATTCACCATTAAGCAACACGCCAGATCAGCAGTACAGATCCTTAAAGAGGGGTGTTGCATCCCACCAAATCTGAGAGGAGCCTGGACTGGCAGGGAGGCCAGGGATGCCGAAGGCAGTGCCAGCAGCAGTCCCTGGCAGCCGCCACCTCCTGCAGGGAGGCCACAGGCACGGCAGAGCGCAGGGGACGGCGGCTGGTGTCCTGCGATGGATGCACTGACACTGCAAACACGCAGGCGCTGCGGGCAGGGAGCAATTCACATGTCCAACAGGTGAGTCCCGCTCGGGACCTGGCCCCGTTTTCCCTGGGAAATCTCATCTGGGTGCTGAGCAAATGGGAAGTTGCAGCAGAGCCTCCCCAACCCCAAATTTGCTCCTTAGCTTAGCTTGTAAACACGAGAGAGAGTGACCGCTGCTGAGGTGTCAGGAAATATATTCTGGAAATTTTTTGCCTTCTGGCAACTGAAGAGATTAAAGGCAGCTGTAAAACAAACTTAATCTCCTTCTCCACCCAAGATGGGTGCATTCTGCTGCATCTATTCCTAGGGTAAGATTTCTCAATAATAAAAATCAGTAAATTTTCATTTTTGGAGTTTTTTCCCTCCATAGATCCTATCTAGCTTTCTAGTTGCACTTGCATTGCACCTGAGCCACTCTGGAGATACAATGCTTGGCTATGCAGTCAGATATTCTGCTCTGAGATATTTTCTATTTTCTTTAAGGAGACCCTAAAGGATGACAACTAACCAGCATGCAGTACTGGAGTGCTAAATAATATATGGATTTCCTCCCTGCAAATACTAATCCTAATATTTTGAGCTCACACGTGAGCATGGACATGCCGCTACGCAATAACTCATTTGCAGAGCATCACGTAAAGACAGCCCAGGGCTACCCTGCTCATGAAGAGTTCATCGTGAGCAAGGAGAGCATCAAGCAACTCCCTGCCCTGCATATGAAATTACAAGCACACAAAAACCTTTGCAAAATCCCTGCTGCTCTTGTGATCGTGCCCACCTCCTCACATCCTTCCAGCTGTAGGACACTCAAGGACACCAAGGTTGACTTTCGTGGCCTGCAAGAGCACTTCTAAGTGGCTGCCTAGCATGTTCACTTGACAACAAACACTGAGAGACAAGGCAGATATCTCAATCTGTCTAAAAATCCAGCTCCTTCATTATCTACCTTAAGGCTGCTTCTAGTCTTCCCATCTACCTCTCTAATGATTTACGAGTTTCATAACTTGTTTTCTCTCTGCACGCAGCAGCTTCCTAGAGGAAATCACTCACCATTGCTTACTAAGCTCCAAATTTCACTTCTCCTCTATTTTGCTTTTTCTCTTCCCCCAGGAAACCATTGCTATGTCATCCAGTTTCGCCTGGGAAGTTCCCATGCTCCTCTAAGTTCATGACTTCCATCTCTGCCAGGTTCCTCAGGCCCAAGCTCCAGCTACAACACAGATAACAGCGGCCTTAGGCAACAGTTTGCGTAGAAAGAGGCTGAGGGAATCAGCAGCTTTCTCCTTCCCTCTGCACTTGCAGATGCGAATTGTTCCCGTTAGGAGATTTTGCAAGTGCCATCTTCTTTGCCAGCAATTTTCACGTGATCTGGCTGCAAAGCAAGAGCCGTCAGACATCCCAGTGCAAGCTTGGTTTTTTAGGCCAGCTTTGCTCTTTGAAGTGATCCAAACGACTTCCAAAGGGAAGGAACTTTGCAGCAATCTTGTTTTGCAGCCCTGTTAGTACCTATGAAACCTGCAGCTTTAGAATGCCCTGAAATTTAGAGATCTCAGCTCTGACCCGTCTCTTCCTGTGTGAATGAGGGCTCATTTCCCCATTTTGATCCTCTGCTAGGCAACTTGTCCTGTTTTCCTCCTATACTCCCATAAGGAAAATATAGATATACAGGGAAGCAAAATATTTTTCTTAAGCATGCAGAAATGGAGCTGCCCAGACTAACTCCGGCAGTTTTCTGCTATTATCTTCAAGAAAACAGGGCTCAAAAGTACAATCACAGAAAGAAAAAACAGCCATCCCATTAGGCAAGAGTGATTAGGTCAGGGTAATATGGAAGGGAACGAAAAGCAAAAAGGTTGCAAGTTACAAGGTTCTTGGCGGGACCTGAAGGACCCTGATGTGGTTGCAGCATCCTGCAAGCTCAAGAGGGGTTGCAGGCATCATCTGGCAAGAAGCACTCAGTCTTACTTGGTAAGTAAAGTGGGATGGGGGAAAAAAGGAATATGCCAGAATAGAAATGAAGAGGCAAGCCAGCAAGCTCAGGCAGAAGAGAGGAGAACATGACAGCCCAAATGGCAGCTGCTTTCGCAGCACAGGGCAAGCGGGGAGTGAGCTGGCTGCAGGGACACGGCCAGCTAGGACTTCCCCCACCTGTTTTTTTTTTTTCCCCTCAATACTTTGCAATTATTTTTAAATACTAATTACCATTTGTGGCAACAAAACACATGCAGTCTCCTCTTTGGGAGCCCACCATTCAGTCGCAGGGCTTGTCTTGAATCTCCTGAACAAATGTCTCGCCAGAGGAGTAAGTGACCCGTTGTCTTGCAGGTTTAATGGGAGGATTGATTTTGCTGGAGTGAAGTCAAGAAAAAAGGTTGTCACGTTAGACAAAATGGGAGCAAATTTGCCCAGAAAAGCAATCAGGATCCTAACTATCAAGGCTACTGCCAGGATGTGGCTCTGACACTTTTCTCTGGGTATCCTGGTTTGAGATTCATTGATTTATCCCTTTGTTTGTACTAATTTCTCAAATCAGCCTTGAGAACCTTAGGGACCACTGGAAAATTCAACTGAGCCAAAAGACCCATGTCTTTGGGTCCCAAAGTGGGCTTCCTTGTTCAGTTGTATCTTTTTAGGAGATAGGATAGCGCAAGACTGTTACTAAACCTACCATGAACGCTACACCTACAACAGCACAAAAAAATTTAAGTATTTTCCCCTGAATGAAAAAAAAAAAAAAAAAAAAAAAAAAAAAAAAGCACAGTGGTAAATGAGTTGAAAAATTGAACCTGTCTCTAAGCCATGTGAAAAATAAACAGACAGATTTTTAAAACTCAGCCTCTCCAGCTTGCAACAAGAACAAGACATGCTAGCAGTGCAGGTGAGAATATTTACCCCGATAAGTTTATCATCTCCAGGAGCTGAGTCAAGCTCCCAGAGTCCTAGTCAATAAACACCAAACACTATTCCCTATTCTGGGATTCATGATGGGCTTTCTCATGGAGGGAGCCCAGGCTCCAGTTCCAGCCCCGACCTCCTGTTCGTGGAGCTGGCCAGCCCTAGGAGAGGCAAAAGATGACACCTGTCCTTTGGGAGCAGAGAGAGGCAGAGCCCGGAAAGCCTGGACTCCCTAAGCCACGGTCGTTATACACCCCTGGGAAACACCAGGCCTTGAGTCTTAACCCCCTCTTTCTAATCCAGAGGACTATTTTCCAAACAATGTGGTATAAGTTCAGCAAAAGCAAAGGGGGATCTTGATGCAGGAATGTCTCAAGGGGTAAGGATTTGGGGGAGAACTAGACAGACACACAGCCAAGGCACATACTGCACCGCTTTAGGATGCTGGTTTTTGCCACGTGCTTTGGAAAAACAGGCTCGTCCAGCACTACCAATCTTGTCAAATTGCCCGGGAGGTTCCAAGGAAAGCTGTCTTTCAGACAATTTTACAAGGCAAAAGAAACCTTCGTTTTTGAACCGTATCTGCTAAGCTTCAAAAGGAATGAAATCTCTGATCCCGCCTATCGCACCTTCCACAGAAGGGAGAGAAAAAGGAAGCAGACAAGGTCAATGCCCGTGTCTTGACTCCTCGAGGAAGGCTTGAGAGTGCCCTAATACCATGGCAGGAACTAAGGGCAGCAAAAAGGGCGTCTTCTTGTGCCTTTGCTCTTGTAAGACACGGTGAGATGATAAATGATGTGCTGGAACACTAATTTGTGAGAGCCTGGATCACACCAGAGCTGCCCAGGCACAGCAAAACCTACCCCAACACAACACCAGCCAGAGGGATGTGCTCCTTGTCCCTTTAAAAAAATAACCAAAGCTAGTCATGGATTAATTAGTCAATTTTACATCAAAAACGGCTGAAGAGCCAAAGTTCAAAGTGGTTTGTGGAAAGGGGAGAGCAGACACCTCTCTATGCTACAAAAGTTCCCCCAATGCAGGCCTCCTGTAGCCTGCATAAACTTTTAGGCATCTCAGAATCACCTACCCGAAGCCTGCAGAACAGGTGCCTGGCTTTCCAGGAGCCAGGAAGAGCTGCCTATGGAGACAGCTCACAACACGTGGAGGACCCAGAGAAGACACTCTGGACCACAGGAGTATAGCGCAGAGCCAGAATCCGTTCTGGTTGCCCTCTACCCCTTCATATTTCCTTTGAAACCTTGTTTGCTCCCCTTTTGCTGATAGTAAACACAAGTGGTGGCAAACATGGTGGGCAAGACTCTCCTTTTACCATCAAGGCAAACTGCCAATTCAGTCCATTGAGTGATTCAAACAACACTGGCAACAAAACAACGCGATGAAACATAGGAGAAAGCCACTCACCCTCACGAAGCTGGCGGGAAACCATCCTTCTTCGTCATCAATCTGACCCCACCACCAGTCCTTGTTGGAAGCATCCAGGACCTTGATAACGTCTCCTGCTTTAAACGCCAACTCCCGGTTGGCCATGGTGACGTGATCCCATACTGCCTCAGCACTTACAATAGAACCACCACTGATCAGCTTTAAAAAGACAAATAAAAGAGACAGTCAGTAAAGGCTCTGTTCTCCAAAATGAGCACATTCAAATCCACAACATGCAAAAAAACCCCACACTCAACCACATTAAAACATTTTTCCCCATTCTGACCTGTAATACACTTGTATGTTCCATCCACACATAAGTAATAAAATATTAATCCAATCTGCAGTCATTTGTACCAACAGCCATTACACTCCTAGCCACATCAGGCCTGGCTTGGGAATGCAGAAGTGAACACCAGGCACGCACGTTCAACATCTCGCAGGTCCTGGCCCACACATGTATAAAGCAAGACCTCCCTTCTGTCTGTCAGCACGATGCCGTATTCCTGTTCATGCACACCTATCAAGGCGCACTTGACTTTCAGGTGTAATTTAGGTAGCATAATGTATAGCTCCCCAAAAAGGCCTAATAGTTCGATGGTGCCTTGCAAAGGTATTTGAGTTTCACTGTGGTTTCCTAAAGCTTGTGCCATTAAAGGAAATAATCTGATCTCTAAGGCATTTCGAAGGCATTGCACACAGCTCCAAGCAACGAATTACAATGAATTTTGGAGTGGAGGTGGTAAAGATTCCTAACATATGATTCCTAACATATTAACTTTTTAAAAAAAAAAAAAAAAAAAAACTATGAGTTTAACATTAATTCAATGCTGGTGATATCCTATCAACCCAACCAAACCCTCACGGCATGCAGCAGAGGTAAGAAGGGTACTGTACCACCCTGCTGACCTACCCTGCAGCCTTGGGATCAGTCCCAGTGGTTTCGCTCTGCCTACAAAGTAACCTCCTCATGATGGCTGTAATGCCATCCTTCATGACGCAAATACCTGCCCACTAGAAACTGGACCAAGGCCAAGCTTGTGTCCTACAAGACCCAGGAAGCTTTCACATGAATGCTTGGTTTGCTTGAGAGGGCCAGCACCACCACGATGACCTAGAGGTAGATGTTTTTCATCAGCAAGCCTTCAAGCCACCACGTTTTCTACAGCCCCCTGTTCAGTGCTTGCAGAAAAGATTTGTACAAATAACTGATGTTTGTGGATCCACAAGACAAATCATCCAACCGTACCTGGGACCCCTGCTGCTCCTCAGAATGATAGTCAATGATTTAGCAGAATAATAAATTGCATTTGTGTTTTGCTCACTGCAGGAATTCAGCACTGAACAATAAGGCTGTCCTAGCAAATACAGAATTTACCCCTATGCTGATCCGCTCGTCAGAGCCAGCCTGCACCTTGCACATTAATTCTGCACGCGGAGATGCACTAGGTGCTCAGCTCCAAATCAGAGTTTCAGCTTGCAAGACAAGAGCTCAACATTGCAGACCTTTCATGTGGTTACGCTCCCTCAGCCTCAGATACCCTCTCCATTTAGGCAAACAATACGATGCATAGAGACCAGGGCCCATCGCAGAGGGTAAATAAGTGCAGGAGCACTGTAAGAGATCTTAACCACTCTTTTACAAATTGGTCTTATCAAAATATCTGTTTTTATAATGGCTTGCACAGTACAGACTTGCAGCAAACCTTTTAGCATTGCTGAGGGCATTCCTGGCATGATTGCATGAGAACGTTCAAGACCTGTGGACAGTTCAGTCAACAGAACTTGTCAAAGGACCTGATTTACAGTTCTGCTTGAGCTGACTTTCTTTTAAGAGATCAAGCTTCTTTTAGGTTTGCAATGATTACAGCTGCCATTTCCACTCTTCAATTGTTATAGTCGGTTGTACATAAGAAAAGCAAAATCTAAGATAGCCCAACTTGACACTTGGTGCTTTTCATCCTCAAAGCAAAGAATTAACTAGTCAGCTCACTTCTCTTGCCTTCTAGCAAATGAAGTAAAAGAATGTTCTTGCACTTTCATTTTGCAAATGAGGAAAATGGAAAGGGCAAGCTCGAGGCCAGAGAAGGATTCAGTATGGAAGGTGAGACATGTGCATTGGACACCTGCCCTGATATTTTTCATGCCCTTTCCTTGATGCCATTGATCATGCACAGGTTCTCACATTCATGCTGCCAATGGGAAGAAAAAAAAAAAAAAAAAGAAGAAGCAGCAGCAAGTTCAGAGAAACCAGAGATATTAGCAAAAGAATGGCAAATTATCCTTTTGAATCCACAATCAGCTGTAAAAGAAACGTGCCCTCTACATATATCATAGAGAGTCTTCATAGGTACAACCCTTGTAAGATCACCTGATAACAGAGAGAAAACCAAGATAAAAACCAAGCTGCAGCAACACACCGGTTATTAACAAGCTACCATTGAAGAGCCAAGCCACGGACTAGCTGAATTTATACATCAGTACATTAGGGGCCCTCTGCGCTATTTATCTCACATGTATTTGGGCATTTGATACAGGGCTGCAAGGAGCTGGGCAGCAGAGGATCCCAGTGAACTTTGCAGTAGCTGCAGTTGGGTGGTGTAGGGCCATCCCCCAACACATCCTAGTACTGGGGCCTCAGCCTAGGAGTAGCTAAATCTGAAGAAAAAAAATAAAACTATTTATGAAACGACTTCTGATTTGAATGCAACGACTGAATGCTCAGCCCAGGTGGTGGTAAATTCTAGCGCTTCCTTACAACACCTTTTGTTACTCTAAGCCATCCAGGTTTCTAAAGACTTTCATAAATAAAAATCAGCTAAAACCTCAAGAGAGCTCACGGAGATTTCTTCACCCTCTATCTCTTCACGGCCAGTTAACAGTGATTTGTTCCTGTGCCAGTATCGAGCTCTTCAGCCTCGGTAGTGTTCACCCTTCATGTATTTACAGAGACCGTCACATGCCCACTCTCAGCCTCTGCTTTTCCACATTAAGCAAGTTCTTTTATTTTAGTCTTGTCTTCTTAGACGGCTCTTCTTTCCCCTGAGCATTTCCCTAGCCCTTCCAGGCATCTAGATATTTTGGCTGCATCTTACTTGAACACAGATGACCACAGCTGTAAATACTATTCCCAAGGAGACCTTAGCTGGGATTTGTAAACCAACTTGCAATATTTCCTGTACTGTGTCAGAGAAGTCTTCTAGTAATACATTCCATCTCCCCTTTCTTTCCCATGGCTAGCTCCTACTGATGTCTCAGAGTACTCTTGCATTTGGTTGATGAGATTGAATGCATCCTCTTTGTCTAGAAAATCAGTTGTCTCATCAAAAAATAAATCAGGTTGGCTTGACACTCCTTCCTTTTTGTTAATGCCGTTGGGTATTTTAGTCCATTTTTTACTGAGGGTGAACCAGGAGGAGAGCTATTACGCAGACGCCGTGTTTCTGCTTTTTCTGCTCCAGCTGGCATAGACCGGGCTGCCACTTCACATGCAGGCAGTCCTCGGCACTGAGCTACCACAAAAAAAGGTCACTGAAACCCAACTGTATCCTAGATTGCCCTAGTATAACCTGCAGAAGTGCATTTCCAAGCTCAATGAGATGCACAAAATTGAATCTCTAAAGTTTTTGGCTTGGCCAGCTGCAAGAGATGGCAGGATCTTGAAGAGGGAGAGAAAAACAGGGCTTTTTGAATGATTTCTGCCATCCAACATGCTGAGTCCATTGAGAGAATGCCAGAGTTCAAAATGGAAAGATTCAGGTCTGATTTATTTTATAAGACACCTTGCAGTACCTGTGAAGCTGCCTGACTATTTCAAGGTAGGGTTACAGAGATACAATTTGTTACCTGCAACAGCAAGAGATGAAGAACTAGAGAAATGTCAGGAAAAAAAAAACGTATTTTCGGAGAAAATTTAGCACAGGAGCCCTCCACTCCAGAAACTTCAGATCTCTTGGTTTAGGGCTCAAAGGCTAAATCAAAAGTTGGTTCAAAAAAGCCTAAGTCTCAAATTTCAAATATGGGTCTTTTCACCGTGGTCAAGCCTACCCCACCAAAGACCTTGGAAAAGACTCATCTACCCTAATTCTACATGACTACCATACAACATCTGAGACAGTCATTGAGACTCCTTTATAACTAGTGAAGAGAAAGGGACACATCTGGAGCATTATTCATCTCAGCTATTTCAGTTGTCTACCTTCAAGTGAGGTGAATCATGCCCTAGAAATGACTATATCTCTTTGCTTAATTGGGTGATGCAGAAGTCTACATTTCCAGCATCTGAAGTTCATCTCATCTACAATTTGGCCATCACTAAAACAGGGCAACCACAAACTGGCTTTAATAGTGACAATCACAATAAAAATAATCAGATTCTTAAATAAAATTCGCCCAGACACAGTAGTTTCCCAGTAGGAAATCACTATTATAAATAACGCAATGGTCTCCTAGCCCATTAGAAGAATTCACAAAATCTCAGCTGTTCGAATTTACAATAAGGAGGATACGAGCATTTGGGAAAAGTGTCATACTTACAAGAACAGTGAGGCGGTTAGGAAAGCACAATAGGTGATAACGTACGTGCGTTTTTGATACACACTGAGCACTGCTTGTCTTCCAGATAAAAGTCCTAGATCCCATTGAAATCAATTATTCTTGTCATTTGGTTGTTTGAAACGAAGAGCCGAAAGAGAAAAATTTCTCAGCACTTTCATCAAGTAGCATCAGTGCAGGACAAACGCCCAGAGCATTTCATAATAACAGAACCGAGAATAATTTTTACTGCTTTGTGGTAGACTTCAGGACACAGCCAAGTGCTAACTGTCTGGGGTGAAGAAACAACTTCCTCAGTGGGTAGATTAATGAAGATCAATCATGAGGTTGTTGGCCATGATCTAGTGAACTGCCCAGAATGGAGTTGCCGTTCACCGTAGGGTCCCCACCACCTTCTGCTGAACACATAGTCATGGCCAAAGATGAGTGCCAGATGAGACACATGAAAAGTCTATGGCTACCTCCTACCTCCTAGTGCCACCAGAGAATTTAATGAGGAAAGCAAAATGGAAAAAGAAAAGGCTCTAATGTCTAACCAACACATTTCTGGAACGTATACTAAGAACACATGAGATTATTACTGCATTGTTAGAATGATATACTTCTGCTCTTGCAATGATTTTTCAGTACAGGTTCCCACTGTGCTCTCTAAAATATCCTGTAATTCAGAGAATCTCACTCTAAAGGTGTTTAAGATGCTCCTGACACTCATGCACAACAGGTGAACACTTGCACAAGAGTGAGAAGACTCAGCATGAAGGGATTATATCATTTCACCTTGAGGCCCACATGGACTTCCCTTCATCTTCTAGCCTGGTTTCATTTCCAGGATGGAACAAGGCCATCGGAAATATTGATTTACATTAGAGCTGCTGCTAAAAGAGGATGACACCAACAACAAACAGTAAAAAAAAAAAAAAAAAAAAAAAAAAAGGCTTCCAGAGGATTCTGCAAGTGGTTAACTCTGGGATGCAGGACTGCTAGAAGTGCCAAGCTGAGAGCTCTTGACATTGGCATGGCAGGGACGTTGCAAGCTGTCCCACGATAAACCTTGTACCACATTGCTGCAAAACCTCCGCTGAGCTCACCTAGCTGTGCTGGTCCTGACTAGTGTCAGCAAAGTGCCCATCTGGCAAACAATCCCTGCTGTCACCTTTTGCATGAAAGCTTTCCAAAGGCCTTGGCCAAAAAGGAAGGATTGCCACCAAAGCCACTGAGGGAACTTCCAAGGAAAGGAATAGAGAAGCTCAAATGGGGCAGCTTGACTCTAGGATCTGTCTAGATAAAATAACTATCACCACTGAAGAAAGGAGGAAAATAAAATCAGAAGGAATAACAGGAACCATAATAACACAGGATGTTATTCAGTAGATTTACTCCACTTAACCCTACTCCTTGAGCAAGTACGGGGAACAAATCTGTGCACCCAAGAGAGAGGAGGGGAAGAGGGGAATGTAGATGACATGAAAGACCCTCCTACAGCAATGGTCTCCAAGCACCTTGGCATCCCCTCTCTAGCAATCTTATTTAGAGCATTTTCTCCCCAAAAGAGTGCCAAGATCACTGTGAGATTTGTTTTTTAAAGCACATCTCACTTCTCCACCCCAAGGTCTACAAATTCTTTCACATTATTGCAGGGTTTACATCTACTAGCCTGAAGCCAGCTCTGCAACTGCAAAGGTGCTTTGCTGCAGCTCTGCAAGATGGGGCGCCTTGGGAGAAGAATGTGGGGAACAGCTGAATCTCTGTCGTCATTCAGCCAGGTGCTTTGCCCCCGACTTTTCTCAGTTCCAGCGCCACAATGCCCAGTTGGAGGGCACCATCTGCTCCTGCCCACAGTGAGGCAGCCAAGGATGAAACATGTTTGGCTGAAAGCAGCCACTACTGCAAAATTTTGATGAGCGTTCCCAACTGAGCAGCATTACTGGCTTCTCACTGGCCGACTGGAAAAAAGAAACCAGGGACTTCCTGATCCATGAAGACCAAAATGAACACAGAAGAGCAGCAGACCTCTCAGGCTGGTCACTCAGTTTATGGCTAGGCCAAGCAAGCCTCTGTCAGCCCCATGAACCTCCTTCAGTAACAGCCTTTCATCCACAATATTCAAAATGTATTGAGTTTCCCACATAGTTTCTCGCTAGTCCAAAATTCACTTGCTGATCACCCGCCGCAGATCTCCATCTGCTTGCAAAACCATGAGTGTCTCCAAAGCTCCCAAGAGCCTGGTCTCTGGGTAATACAAACAACCTTTGGGCCAGGATTTATTTCTCCCTTAGGTTATTAGCTAATACACCCTTGCAAATTAGCATTGCGTAAATTCCGGGCAGCGCTCGTGTGCAGAGGCAACCGCAGGCAGAGCAAGGTGAAGCTGTGCCATTCATTCAGATTGCTCTTGTGCAGACGGGGTCTCTGCTTAAGGAGCATAAAAACACCGTAAAATAGCAATAACATAGCCACAGCCTTTCCTATCGTATGCAACGGGCCATTCCACAGCAGCAGCAACCAAAATGCCTTCAACCAGAAATCTAGAAATTTATTCCAGAGAAAGAAATCAGTGTTGGACACAATCCCAGCAGAGCAAGAGATGCAAACAACCTGGAAGCTCCCAGCCGGACGAGGGCACCGCTGCAATCCCTCTGCTCCGTGAAAATGGCGCCTCGGGTGAGTCTACCCTTGTGCATCTTAACGGCATCGCTCCCTCCCATGTGGCAACGCTTGTGACACAGATCGATAGCACCGTTAATCACGGGGCCACTAATTGCACTTGTTGCAATAGCACTCTCAAAAGATTTCCCAGGGGTGCATTGACAGCTCCAGGCCGAGATGCTCCCCCGGGACAGCAGCCTGTGCAGCACAAATGCTGGAATTGCAGCTGGGGAGCCTCGTGCCACTGCCTGGGGGGTCTCACATTCAAGGCAGACCCGCTGAGCGCATGGAGCGGGCGAACGCAAAGGGAGGGTCACCCCACCCGCCGCGTGCTCTTGCACCATCTCCTACCGGGCCCTTTGATCGCACGTTTATTTTTTAACCTGTCTTCAGAAATTACACAGACTGAACGATGCTCAATCACAGCGGATTAGCCACGCGGCTCCTCCACCAAACAAATGGGAGGGCATTTCTACTTGGTTTGCTTATTCTCTGAAGAGGTGCAATCATGGGGAGGTTAAGCATAAGGAGAATTTCCCTTTTTGCAATCACCTGGCCTCCTACAGGGTATTGTTCTTATTCTCCATCTTATCCTAGTTATTTGTCATACCACTCCCATTAATAGGAACAGCCACTACATGGGGCTGCATGCAGCATCCAGAGGAGTCGGTGATGCCTGTTAAACCATGGGAGCAATGAGGAAAAGTCTGAGTTAGCCCCGGAAAGCCCCAGAGCATGCAAAGGCAGACACTCGCTGTAGCAAAGCTGACACAGTTGGCCAGGGTCTGAAGCACATAAAGTACATTAATTCCAAAGCAGGTCTGCGATTACAAAATTGAAGCCTCGTTCCTGGATGGCTGGGCACAAGGAAGAGGCAACGAGAGCCCCGCTGGGACATCAGTCACTGCCGCACATTCCTAACACCCTGTAGAGATGAAGCAGATGCCTGGATTATGTCAGGCTGGACCGCAATGTATTAAAACACATCTTAAGTAATAGGCTTAATAATGCATATTCCCGTATATGAGGATTGCAGGCCAGAATGATATCATTTTTTAAAAAGCTGCTATTTTTAGTAAGGCAACAAGCATTTGGTGATTAAGAGGTAGTGACTGTCATTAGTGCGGAACCATGCCCAGGACAGATAAAAAGTTGGGATGAGGGGTTTACGCTGGCTGTGGGCACTGCTCAGCTCCCATCTGCTGTCCCCATCCCTCTATTTCTTGGCCTGAGTCACTCGGCAGCTCCGAGGGGGCCATTTGTGGATGAGGATGGAGAGGGGAAGGCCATCTACAAACTGCTTCACAGACCCAGAGCTTATGGGGAAGTGAATTAAATGAAAGCCTAAAGTGAGTGATGGCTTAAGAAACAGCACGTTTCCCCCACTGCGGCTTGCCCGGGCATGGCTGGATGGGCAATCCCAGATGGAAAAGCTGCCTTGCCGGCAAGGTAATAAGAGATGCTAGTTAAGGCACGTAACTGCTGCAGATTGTCATTGAGCCCCGTAAGCCTGTTACATGGATTGGCCAGATCAGCATGGGATATTCAGCCTTTCCCCTAAGCTGCTTTGCTCCATTGCACCCAGGTAAGCGATGAACGGACACGGTTGCCGATGGCCACTCCGATGTTACAGAGAGCAGATGCAGCCAAAACGCTCTTTTAACGGGGCAATTCACAGCAGACACTTGCTGCAACCCCCTCCCCAAACCAGACTACGACTCACTTGCAAACGTTGCATCTTGCAGATGCCTCGAATTAAGAGTGGAGTTAAGGTGCAAGATGCCTAAATGACGGGCATCTCTCCAGGAAATGTGTGCTGATTTGAGCAGCTTTTTCTTCTTGGTGACTTACCCCAGAACAGATCGTTTTTCACATTATTATTTGTTATCTGTAACGATTTGACAACTCTTTATAGTCTAACCTGGCTGTGAGCTGCTTACAAGTTATTTGCTCTCCCGTTATTGCTTAAAATAGTGATTTTTCAGAGTTTCCTTAAATGTTTAGTTAAGCACCCTGGCACTATTCTGTCCCTGGTCTGGATGGCTGTCACATTTGCGCACCCTTTTCAAGACAGCTGGATTGCACATGCATGGATATTTGCACTAGGATTTGCAACACTATCTTAAGACAAACAACTGAGTTACCTGAAGGAGTTATGAACAAATAATTTTTTGTATTATCCACCTACCTCCAGAAATAACACTCCGTCTGTTCCCTACAATATTTCCTTCTCTATTTTTCTTTTTTTGGGGGGGTAAAATGAAGGTTGCATAGTGCACCCAAGGGAAAAATTGCACCTCCCTAGAGCCCTCCAACCACGCACATACCCACAAGCACACACACACACCTGGCCAAGGTCACTACCTAGTAAAAGACAGAAATACAGCTGTCAGGTTAAGGGGAGAGAGTAATCGCCTAGTGCATCATTGCTGCGACAGGCACCCCAGGACACGGGCTGGAGTCGGAACACGTCCTTTGCAATTAATCACCAAGGAGGACGAGTTACGATGGAGAAGTCAAACGGCAACTGTAAAGGTGAACCACAATGTTACTTTCAAAGCACTTATATTAAAACAAACAACAACAAATCCCACCAACTCTCATATGGAAGGGAAAATGCAGAAGAGCTGATGTAAAATCTAATCCAATGTCTGGGTGGAAAACATCCAAGTCCTGCTAGGCCATGATGTACCCCAGAGCAAAAGAAAGCCACTAGTGTTGCTCATATCTAGCTGGGAGGCTTTGATAGAGCTGCTGATGATCTTTGATAGATCCTTCCTTCCCCTGGCCCAGCTCATGCCATTGACCTGCAGAGGACTGGAATGAGCCCCAGAGATTTGTGTGACCACAGGAGGTTGCCTTGCCTCATCCTTCCTGGAGAGGAGTAAGTACAAAAGCTCCTATGTGGGCTGGACTTGCTGCCCTGTGTGCTTGGGATAACCACTGAAGACCTTCTCTGGCTACAGGATGCAGAAGTGGAATTGAACAGAGCTGGAGGAACAGGCACAGCAGAGCTCATCGCCTCAAGACAGGCTAACAGCTTCACAATGCTGATCTTTAAACCAATCCAAGCCTTCCTGATTTCCTCAAGCACTGCTCTTCCCAGGTATCTGCTAAGCACAGACAGCCCGCTTTGTACCGTCAGTCTCTGTCCTTACCCCAGCGGGTAGTGACACTAGGATCAATCTGAACATCTGCAAGCCTAGGTCATCAAACACATCTGGTTCTTGCTTGGAGGAATATATAACCCGAGCGCCTAAGGTCTCGGCCGACAGATTTCAGTGATGACTTTATAGAGTAAAGTTGGTGTAAAATGTGAATGACAGTCTGGGGAGGATGCTCCATGCAGGTACAGACAGACCAGCTTGGATCTGGATTGAAATCTCCCCAAACGGAGCTGTCAGGGCCCAGCTCTTTGGATTCTGCTAGCCCAGGCGGATTCTCACCGAGGTTCTTTAGCCACAGCACATGTTACTTGCCTGGCAAATGATCTATACTCAATTATATCCACTATATAATTATTACTCATTTCAGAAATATATTTTCCTGGCAGTGAATGCATTAAAGGATGTGGCTCATTACTTTTAGGAGAGAAAATTTCAGGAAAGGGACCATATAATGAAGCTGGGAGAGTCTGACCTAATGAAAAGCCTCCAACCCTTTCCAAGAGGATTTTGTGCGAGCCAAAGAAGCATGAGTGTTAGATGCCACCTGCACGGCACACTGGGGTGAGCAGCACACACCGGTCCCATCAGCACGCAGACGAGCACAGTGTATCGGAAAAACGTGATGCTTAAACCTCAGCCTACTGCAAGGACACAGCTCCTAGGAAGGTGGAGGGGAAGCGGATGTAGGATGAGAACACTCAGGCACTAGCTACAAGGTGAATTCCCTAAAGCGTCTCATGTGAACAACATGCTCTGAGATAATGTTTCTTGACAGTGCAACTTGCTCAAATCTCCAAAATAAGAAACTTAGGTACCTATTTCAACTAATCCAATACATCCATTACAAGAGCATGCACACCTTACTACTCTGTGGCCTGTTTCACTGCTCACTAATTTCTCTTTCCATCACAGAAACAATTTCAAAATATTCCCAAGCTTTAGGAGAACACTATGGCAAGACCCATACACACTATCTATTCTAGCATCATTAAAAATTGATATTGTTTGTTGAAAGCATCCAACATGTTCTCTTTGAGAACGTACTTGGTAAGTATCCTCTCCAAGACATTTTGTAAGGAATTTTTACTGACCTAGATACATACTCCACCTAGAAGAATTAAGTGACTCTAAGGAGCTGTTAAGTCTAAGACATAAATCTTCATTTAAACATGCCCTACCAAAATGAGATAGGAGCTCAGATCAGCTCATTTATTTTTGTTTTATGGTCCATTCATAGAAAACAAAAAACCAACAGGCAAGATGCAACACAATCTCTCTCCCTCTCACAAGTTTCCATCGCTACCTCACATCTCAGGCCTTTTCCTTCCTATAGAGCTGGCACGGCAGTCATAAATTACCTTACTCTCACAGAATTTCAAATTACATTTAATGGCCAGTTTGGGTCAAGGAGAGGCTTTGAGATAAAGCTCGCGAGTACAGGGAGACGGGGTCCTCTTGTGAAGGGGGATTCAAGGGACTCAGCCACCCACTAGTATGTCAAGTACACGGGATAGTGGGAGCACACACACCCTGTCACCGAGCTAAGCTGGGAAGATGAATTCAAGCTCAGGGACATATGAAGGGGCGAGGAGGTTCAGCCCCACTCTGGAGGAGGTAAGAAATCTACGTGTATCTATCTATCCACAGTGCTGGATGGTTTGACAGCTCAAGCCCTGCTTTTTCATACCTAATGCTTTATATAGCAGCTTGTCCAGCATCTCCTACTGCCCCATATGCCATGCATGTCATTTCTATGGCGACATGACAAAATAGAAGATCATTTCCCCTTCAGTTCACCCACTTTGATGGCCTGGATCACAGGTTTGGTTTGCTGTTGCATAGCCTTAAGGAGTCCACAAAGTAGTGCAAGACAAGGAAGGACAGTGCAGGAAACTAGAAAGGATGGGCACTTGCTGCAGTCCTCATTACCTTCACATCTTCATGTTGAGGTGGAGGAGCTCATACAATTCAGTAATGCTCCTCAATGATATTAAATAGGAAAACCTTGCAAATATCTCTCAGAACAGAGAAATAAGGCCATAAGAAACACAGGGAGATAATAAAGCTGAGGCAAACCATTCCAAGCCATGGTCAGAGGGAGAGATGCTTGTGGGGCAGGAAAGCATAGGAGTAACAGGGGCAGGAGGTCCAAAGGGAGCTTGCAACGCCATGAAATGAGAGCAAGATGCATCAAAAGCTGCCACGGCCCCTGCGCTCACAGCTGGTTCTGCACGAAGCAGCTCATCTCAGGCAGACACTGACAGCGTGGGAGGGATTCAGAGAAAAGCAACAAATTTCATCAGAGGTTCTGAAAGGATTAATATCTAGAAAGAGATTAAACCTGCTAAAAGCTCAGCTAAACTGCCATTTCAGAGAATGCACTAACATAGTTTAAATAGTTACAGGAGAGGTATAATGTCTACATAACTGGGGGAGCAAGGAGCACATTTCCTGCAAGGAAGAAAATCTCCATTTTAACCATCTGAAACCACAACATCAACCAAGGACTCATTTCCTATCTACAAGGCAAAGAAACCTTTCAAGAAGAAAACAAATAAGAAAGTAACCTCAGGACTCTAGGAGTGACAGAGAGGAACTGCAGAGCCAAGCGCATCCCAGCACCACAAGTGCCACCGCAGTGGCCAAAGCCAAGGCCAGAAAGCCCTTCTCTGCTGTCACCTGAAGAGCAGGCGGAGCATCCGAATGTCTCCAAGCAGACATCTAACCACCCAGAAGTACTTTCTCAAATCAAGGCCAGTAGAAGGGGATGGTGAGTGTGCCACCCAGGCAACAGCTGCCAAGCTGGGGACTGTACAAATTCACAGGCTCTTACATCAAGACATTGCAGGACAAGCAGAGGCTGTTGAAAGCCTCAGTGAAACAGGACAAGCATGGAAGCTATCCCGAATGTTTGCCATAGGCCCCGGATGGCCCCAGTAGTACCCCAATATACTAGACTTTGTCTCTACTGCACTGTCTCTGCCAAGAGCACTGCTGAAGGCTCCTGGCAACTTGCCCCGTGTACTCTCTTGCCTTCCTCCACATTGCCTCAGCTGAAACTGCCTCGATTAAGTGTGAATATGCATAAATCCTACAAATTATCTCAATAAAGGTGCCTGCACCGTCAGGAAGGGCAGCTCACACTGTTGCTCATGACGGACAAGAATCCAAATACTGTCCTCCTTGGGTCACATAGGAGCTACGAGGGGACATGGGAATATTCGTTCAGCTGAATTGATATGGAGGAATTAAAATACAGACTAGGTGATTTCATCAGGTTTCGACATGCTTCTTTTCAGATAGCTACTGGAAAGGCAAAGCATTCGTTTCTACAACGTGCTCCTCAAATGTCCTCCTTTTCCACGAGTGCTGCACGTGGGGAACAGCTTGCAGGAAGCTCATGCCTATGTGCAGAGCCAGCAGCACGTGCAGAACTGCTTGGGGGACCTGAGGATGCCACATGCAGAGCTTGTCCTTGCAAGTTTTCACCTGTGCAAACATGTGCAAGGCTATTTTTGGAGAACGGTAACTATTAATCTTCCCTGCCTGCAGGCTTGAACACCTCCTCGAGAGCTTCCCCCACAGTTCTGGCCATCAGCAGCTCCACAACCAGCAGCTTTATCCCAAAGAAACCCCATCACAGAGTGCCATGAGGATTCTGCACACACTAATAGGAGAAATTTAGCTTGGTGGCTCCCAATCCCACGTGGTGTCTTGTCTCTGCCACAGGAGCAGTCACACGCACCCCTCTGCACTGCGCATCTCCAAGCTCCCTTGCTGGACACGGCATTGCTGGCTGCAGCATCTCCAGCAGAGCACGGTCACTAAGGCAGGCACAACCCTGCAGTGCTGACGAAGGTCAGGAAACGATGGAAACCGTATGAGAAAATCTCTTCTGGTCTTTCGTTGTCATTGTCCTTCTGCAGACAACTGCCAGAGGATCCTGCCCTTCCGAGCAGCCCTGCCAGCCATGGAAGAAAACCAAAACAGTGGAATAACAGGAAAATCAGCACAACACCCCATTAGGGTACCCTGACACAATGGACCATTCCTCAACTGTCACAGAATCACAGCACAGTTGAGGTTAGAGGGGACCTCTGGAGATCATCTACTCCAACCTCCTGCTCAAGCAGGGTCACCTAGAGCATGTTGCATGGGAGCGTGCGCAGGTTGGTTTGGAATATCTCCAGAGAAGGAGACTCTGCAGCCTCTCTGGGCAACCAGTGCACGTGCTCAACAGTTTACAAAACCCAAGTGGCAGCAGTCAAAGACCTAAGGATGCCTCTGTGGCACAATGTCTGAAAAGGGCTCAGCAGGGGACAAATCCCCTGGTCACACACACCAGCCGAATCCTCCAGGCTTTCCAACAAGCATCCATCGAGCTCTCACTCCTGAGAGGCCAATGATACTGAAACCATCTAGAGAGAGTCCTTGTCTGGTCTTCACTCCTACCCATCAACATGTGGGCACCACTAAAGACAGATGATGGTAGCTCCTTATATCAGTCTGCCAGGACACTGGGAGATGCAGTCCAACATACTGAAATTCTGACTCTTTCATGCACTTAACTTTCTTTATTTCACTTACTGTTTTAAACAGCAAAAATTGAACTGAACCGCCTTCTTTGATCAAAAATTAAAAGCCATCTGAATTCCGCTTTCATACATTTTGGCAGGGGGGACTATTTCTTATTATAAAAACATAAACATACTCCAAAGAAATGGGATGCAGAGTGCTGGGAAGCCAGAGTAGCATAGATATATTTTTATTTTTCCTGCTTATTCTCTAAGACGCAACGGGCACGCTCGCAGTTCACTGGACACCTTCAGAGCATCTATTCAGAACTCCTCTTATCCAGCAACCTTGTCACGCTCAGTCATCACTAAGGACAGATTGCCTTTCTTCCTCCCTCTCCACTGTGCGCTAATTAGCTCAAGTATTGCCATGGAAACCCAGCAACATCGCTTAACACAGTGTAATTTGCCACGCTGGTGAAACGTGGACCAGAGCGCTACTCCAGGCGGCACACGGGGTATTGAAGCCAGATTTCCTCCTGTGATGAATGGTTGAGGTCTCCTTAGTCAAGAAAAGTCAGAAGACCTGATCCACATCAGGACAAATTATTCTATGTATAATATGGAGGGATGGTTCCCATTTTCCTGCTGTTTCAACAAATTCAGTTCTAGGACACCGGCAGAAACCAAACTGAACCAGCAGAGGTTTGGCTGAGTGTGTATGAAAAAAGCTGAGGCAAGGGAGCAGACGTAGATGTTTAGGGCTGGATGCTGCAGCAGGACCCAGGAGCAGGTAGCAATTAGGGACACAGACCAGGACACTGGCTCCACACAGCTCCATCCATCTATCCCTCCCTCCATCCATGCATCATGATTTTTAACACCATTACTCCCTTAGGAAAGCTGCTCCTCACTCCTGTTCAGCTATTAGAAATCATCCTCTAGGCCCCTGCCTGGATTTCTCCATGATCAGTTAACACCTCCCTGTTCTTTTGCACTTAAGCAAAAGCTTTAGCACTTTTCCTCCCTGGTGCATGTTCATCCTTGGAGTGTGCTCCCGCCCAGCCGTCGCCTTGCCGGCCTAGGCAGGACTCTCTCCGCTCCTCAGACAGATTCTCCACTCCCCTGACTGTCCTTGTCCCTGTTCCAGTTTGAATTCATGGTGCTGAATATTGGCGATCAAACCAGCCACACGACTCCGGGATAGGCTCAGCACTGCCTGCCGTGGCGGCATTAATCACTCTACTGGAAATTCATCTCCCAACACGTCCCTGCTTCATGCCTTTCTTTTTTAACAACGGTATCACACAGGCAGCTCCTTGATGGGATTTGATTGCCCGAGCATGGCCAGGTCTGCTGCCTGCATGCACCGCACAGGGCTGCAATGGGGTCTACTCTCCCTCTGAGGCGTTCTGGCCATCGGCTGCCCTGTGCCACCAGTCACTTGCACCCCCTTGCACCTACAAACACTCAGCTGTGAAGGTGGTAGCCAGCTGTGCTGCATTTTTTTTCTTTCCAAACTTCTTTCTCTCCAGAGGGAAGTGTGATGCTGGTGTCAAAATTGGCACCTCCCTGAACATGCAGCTGCAGGAAGTCCTTTTGCTGCACATGGTAGGAGATGCACCAGCATGGCATGAGCACTAACAACCTCAAGCCCACCTCAGAACAACGCTTCCTCCTAGTCCAGGTCATGATTTGTTCAGCCAGCCAGCAAACCCTTTCTACTCAAAACCCAGCTTCAGGGCACACTACGACTCGTCTCAGCACATCTGTGCAATAACTACCAACTGGCAACACCTCTGCATTTAGCAAGAGAGTCATCCAGGCTCATGAGAGTGGACAAACCTTGACGAAGTTTGACCTCTGCACAATTATCCACATTGAGCAAACTGAATTTGTCAGAACCACTGAAGAAATCAAGCTGGAAAAATATCCACTGACAAGTACCTGCATCCCTTCATATTATTCTAGCAATCCACCTGCAGAATTTTTCCCTCATCTTAAATACATAGCTATTTTTGCACTTAAGGAAGGATAGAAAACATTTTCCGTACTTCAGAGCTTCTCTGGCATTATGGAAACTATCCCTCCTCAAAACACCCTCCAAACTCTTGGGAATAAAACATCGGTGGGTTGTGCTAAAAGCTTCAGAAACTTTTTTACACAAGCTGATGTTCTTTCAGTTATTTCTTTTCTGTTCAATAATTCAAGGGTCCTGAAAAGGAATGAACATAGCAAGGAGCAGAAGCACTAAACCAAGATAGGTTCCAAAGCTCTTGTGAACGGGCAACTTGAAGTAAGAGAGACTTACCTTTCAGATGGATAGTCTTTCTAGCTCTACCTTTGGCCACAAGAGCTGGAAGCTCTCACAATCGCATAGTCAAAATGCTACGGAGAGCTCTCTACTCAAACCGAAGGCCTTAAGCTGACTTTATGCCAGTGAAGCTCAGTAAGGCCAGTCAAGCCCAAATCGAAGAAGATCAAAAGCCGTTTCCTGAATGTACAATCCTCAGTACAAGTTCAAGTATACAGGAATCCAGAAAGTGCCCACACAGTTTGGAAATCATTCAAATCTGTTAGATTTCCCAGTTTCCAAGAGATTTTGGTTTTGGTTATATGAATATGATGAATGAGATCCAAGTTAAGTCTTCTTGCCCTAGGACACCATAGAATTATCCAGTCCTGAAAGACGATTTTGGTTTTGGTTATATGAACATGAATGAGATCCAAATTAAGTCTTCTTGCCCACCATAGAATTATCCAGTCCTGAAAGACTTCTGTTAAGAGGAAGGATGTCTAAGAGGAAACCAGAATGAAGGCATCATGAAGAAAGCAGCCACATCATCCCAGTTTCAGGAAAGATATGGTCATACTTAGATAATGCCCAGACACATCAGTGGGCATCAAAGCCAAGTGTGATTCTCCCCTTGCTGATAACAGAAGAATAAAAACCATGGGCTGTAGAGCGTTAGCAGTAAACACCACCAAGGTCTACAGGCATGAGCTCCTGGTCCTATATGTTCCCACACAAATGTATAGGTACCCAACCACCCAGACGGGCACTCTCATGCGACTGGTTGCATCCAAATGCTTCATCCCACACAACCTCCTCTTGCAGAGCAGTATGTAGGGAATTTCTAGTGCATCCCTTGAACAGGTAGCATCAACTAACTCTTATGAAATACCATAATGTTGCTTAGGGGACCACACAGGTGTGTGTTTCTGCCTCTCGCAGCCAGCCTGGGATTAATCCAGAGGCTGAGAGGAGCCCCTGGAAAAGCTTTCCTCCAGAGATACACCACTGTCATCTCCTGAGCCAACTCTTTATCTCAGCAAAGTTTCCACAGATTTAATTCCGGTGATTGAGGCCAGGGCATGCCCCAAAG
>NW_010580230.1:678175-689016 GCF_000705375.1 Tinamus guttatus
AAATCAGCAAAGGGAAGCAGGAGCTGGAGGGGCCTTCAGTTACCGCACAGTGGTCATTCAGATCAAGTGATCTGACACAGACACAGCTGGAGTTTCTTGCAGTTTTGAGACACAGATTTGAGAATCTGCTTCTAAAGAGAAATTGCTCTTTCCTTGCCTAACTCAGTGAAAAACTGGTTGTTTGATTAGCATTTCTATTTTCCTCCCAGCTTGGGCCACTGCAGTTTTGCAATGCATTTAAATGAGGGGGGAAAAAAAAAATCTATGCAGTGTCATTCCCTAGCAGTGATTTCTTTTGCTCATGTATCTAAGTTGAAAATCGATCATTCAGCAATACCCCCAAAAGTAACCAGCCCTAGGAGACAAGAAGCAAAGACAGCCAGAAAGCAGCTCAGGGTAGCACAACCAGGCAAGGAGCCCAAGCAAGTGCCACCACCTCGGAGTGCCCGGATAAATCCCAGGCCCACTCAGATCCATTAACCCATCAGTCTGGAAAAATACTGGCTCCTCACTAGCACTAGCAAGCCTGACAGATCCTAGTTTCCCAACAAGGCACGTTCTCTCTATATTCTCTCTATATTCTCACATTGTTTAAAATGCTTTGCAGAATTTCAGGAGACTCATGCAGTTATATAGGTCCTAAATGCTAACCACCACCACCACCAAAGCCATTTCTTGCAAATTTTCACATCCCAGTTTTTAAAAAGCTGGAAACACAAATACAGTGAGTCAGTTAAGCTGTAGCCATTAGCTTTTATCAAATATCTATCACTACTTTTCCAAACATCAGGTCATACCTTACCATACGCAGCAGCCATCCATTTACCATGTCGGCACCATGAGATTTACTCTTTCCTACTTTCCTGCTGTTGTATCACATTGGTATTCTTTAGGCACAACTTTCCCTGCAAAGCTAACACAACCTGTCACTGGGCTCTTCAGACCTAACAGCCTAATAGCAGCATGACAAACTTAAATATAATGTGCCATTAAGCTGCCCACTTTCCCTTTTCTTTGCATTATTCCTAAGTCTTCTACCCGCACATGCATCCAAACTTCCCACAGGGCATGTTTGGGCATGATCAAAGTGGCTGAGACTGCTGAAGCATCTGTGCTGTTTTTCTCCCTTTGCCTCCCTCATTCTGGGCACGCCAATTGTTTCGCTGCCAGATTTAGGTGCTGTGATATCTCCATGCTGTGCCAGCAGCAACAGTAGCAGTGACACAAGCTGTGTCTTGTGTCCCAGCCTACCCACCCCAACCGACCATTAATGCAGACAAGTAGTCGCAAAGGCTGAGCTCTACTGAGCCTCCGAGGCAGCTCAGTATTTGGCTGTGACATCTCTGCTTTCAAATGGGGACATGAAGCACAGCAATGGTTTTGGTGAGATGGGTATCCATCTAGGAGCAAGAGGCCTAAAGCATCAACATTACTTTAGGTCACCACTTTCCAGACACCACCAACCAGGGTGGACTGACACTGTCTCATCTACTGTCTCTTGGGGTTGTAAAATTTAAGTTCTTTGCTTCTTGTGCTGCCCTTTGCATTTGGACTAACATTATTAACAGCTCTTTTCATGGCGCCTACAAAACAGTGTTCTGCACTTGGGCCCCTCTTAAGAGGAGGCACTGTCACCTGGAGGCCACTCTTCAAACAGCATCCTTGTTTGTCTTGGTTTTCTTCTCAACAAAAAATCCTCTCCATCCCTTGAAGAGAGATCTAACCAATAGCAAATGATTCAAGTGGAGAAATATCACAGAGAGTTTCTGCTGGGTGCCTATGTTGCACATTACCCCCCCAACACACAGGCAAGAACATTTGGCTCTTTAGTGATGGTTGCATCCCTTGGATCAGCTGTGACCTGCTGAGCTGCAGCAGATCTAACCCAACACAGCTTCTTTGGGATTTACACATCCTATTTCCCAGCATCTTATTTCCCACTGAACGCCAGCACGGCAGCTCAAAAAAATTAATAAAATCCCTCACTGGCTGTGTGTGTCAAATACACTCTCTTTTACCTAAAAGACTAATTCTTGGACCTTTGATTTGAGGCTTTGAGGAGCAGTTTTGGCTCAGAAGGGCTATCCCCTGCACCATGCCATACCTCATTTCCCATTTCAGCATCACTGCAAACACAACTCATGCAAAGCTGACTGTGGAGCAGCTCCACAGGATAAACTGCACCTCTTCTTGCCTCCCCAGCATTGCAGTTCCCTGCGCGCTGCATTCCTGTGCCCCGTGCTGCAATTAGTGCCCGCTGCCACCTCCCACACTTCACCCCAAGCTTTCGCCCACCACCCCACGGAATGCTTTAGCCTGAACCTCATTAGCAGGGGATGCAAAAATAGAAATGCGTTGTCTCTTGGAGTTCTCTCATCAGCAGCATGACGGTACAATAATTAAATGTTCATCTAACTGAGCAAAAACCCACAAGAGAGGCTGCTTTTGCATTTTCCTCCAAACTGGGCATGGAGATTGCTCAGGGTCCCTTGCAATACGCAGGCTCTGCTCTCCCCACTCACCGTGGCTATAAAAATGCCTGATGCTCATGCTTTCCTCCTCCCTCCTCCTCCTCAGTGCAAAAATAAGCACATGGTAGCGGCTCCCATGCAGGAAAAAGCTGGCAAAGCGTCTCTGCGGCATAGCGCAAGCACCCAGCAACTCCCCTACAAAACCTGGGCTGAAAGCACCCCAAAACCTGCTGTGCAATTTTGTCAGCACCTCCAAAGCTCTCCCGGAGTCACCATGAGGGAGGAGCAGGGCTGCGTCTGCACAGAGCAAGGACAGTGCAGGAGATGTTCAGAAAACATTAGCGCGTTCACTTGATCCTTCATCAAAATACTTTTGCTTCGCCTTCCTAACACTTCACTGCCCACGATGTGGCAGGCTGAGCCGATGTGACAAACTGTCGAAACACATCTTTTTTTAAAAAAAACATAAAAAACCACCCTAGACTTTGAAGGTAAAAGTGGCCCCTCTGGTCTCTCCATCACGTATGACGTGCCTGCTGGAAAGCACAGGAGCCTGGAGAGCAGTTTGCACCTACCAAGGGGTTAGCTCTAGTGTGCAGCACTCAGGCCCAGTGTTTAGTTGTGTCTGCTAGGCTCCCATTACTTAAAAAAAGGAAAAAGAAAGAAAAACCAACCACAGAGGCGCAAAAACACCTGAGCATTTGCCCATGTCCAGCTGCAAAGCCTGATTTCTATAACCAAGCAATTGGGTTTTGCCTAAACCATTCTGCTGGCACTAGTAATAACAACTGCCACCACACACAAAAAAAAAGGAGGGGATCAGAGCAAACATCCTTGTTCCTAACTCTCTAAATTCATAAATCACCATTTATTACCGTTATTGTATTAGCAACGACCTATTTACAGCGGGGCTGTTGAGGGTGTCAGATCCAAAGCGCCGTTCCGTTCCCCATTGGAGTGCAAGATTGCAATAGATGAGCTTGGCCACTTAATGCAAAGGAAACGAGTTGGTCTGAAAGCTTCTGGCCATCTTCTTGGACAAATTCCAGGGATTTTTTTTTTTATAGAGAGTCTTCAAAGTGCCAATAATGTACCAGGGACGTGGCTCCAAGCGGCCAGGCATCTCCATGGATATCCGTGAGCAGCCGAGGTCCGTCAGTGTTCATGACTGTAGAGCTGGTGCTGGGTGCAAGCTCAAATACGTGGCCATGGCTATTTATTTGGTTCTCCAAAGCTGCCCAGAAGGCAGATTTATGGTGTGCACGCCAACAACCGACGTGTGCAGTTGGATGCACATGTCCCAAACCTGTGTGCAGGTGCCTAGATGCATTTTTGGACAGGGTGTGTGGGCTGCAAATCAAAGCCCTTGTTGCACCATGCGTGATTGCGAGCATGCAACAGCAATAACTGTTCTGCAGGCTTTGCTTTTAATTAAGTCAGGTGGTTAAAATAGCCTGTTCTTAGGGCTGGCTGAGTAGTGAGTACACACAGAAAAGAGTTTAGCTGTGCCCTGGGAATAGACTAATTCCTGGCTATATTCATTAATTCCAATTCCAAAGAAATCAAACCTTCTCATTTTTCTCCAGAAAGCAGCTGCATATTTACCCTAATTCCAAAACAATTCTCCTGACAGTGACATGAACACTTCTAAATTATGATGTCTTATTTCAACACTCAACCGTCTCAGACAGATGAAAGATTAAAATCCACGAGAGCAGCAAAAGGGACCCCAACAGCATCACACCAGATAGCCCCAGATATAAGTCCTAGCTGACCAAAAAGCTAGCTCATGTCTTCCATGGTCTTGGGCTCATTCCCAAATCCTCAGAGGCTGCTCCCAGTGCTTCTACCCAGTTAGGTCCATCAGGATTAGCAAGAATCCTGGAGCTTCAGTTCACCATTTTAAAATGGCTGGTACTACTGAAGGCAAAGTAAATGGGAAAAAAAAAAAGTCTGTTCTGTATTCATAGAGCACTGGAAAGTAGGCAGAGTTTCTGAATAAGTGGTATGAGAAGGGACAGAATTATTTAAGAATTAAGGTTTCTTTTTTTGTGTGTGTGTGGTAGAAGAACAACCCGACGCACTTGGTAACAAGGCCTTGTTCAAAATAACCTATCGAGGCTGCTGGACACAGATAAGACTCTGCAGTTCAGACTCTCTAGCACTCTGGCTAGCCAAATACAGCTTGTGCTTTCTAAGGTCATCCATAAATCCAAAGAACTTCTGACTACATTAAAGGGATCATGGAGGTCTGGAATAGGCTATTGAACTGCCAAGAGCCAATCTTTCCTTCCAGCCAAACCTTGGCGAAACTTCCAAAAAAAGGAGCAGTGGTAACAAAAACCCCACTTCCAACCCATGAAATCTCTCACTTATTTGCTTCTACTTCTTCAGGGCTGCTGCCAAAACCAAGACCTTTTTGCAGTGTAAATGCATCTGCATTCACAGTTTGAACCGGCATAAGCACCACACCAAGCGCTGAACTTTTATTTCAGCAGTCCTTTTGGGGTTCAGAAAGCATGGGTGGCCACAGGATCCCCTATTCAGGGTGACAGATGGGACTGACGGACACTCGGGCATGTGAGACTCCTATGCCTGCTTTCAAGTGTAGTCAAACTGCCAAGTCCACCCATCTCTTTAAGGCTTGAATCCACTCCAGGTAATAATAAAAATAAAATATCCCCTCATCCCTGCTCGGGTGTTTCCAAGTGCTCGTTTTCCAGAGCATGAATCCCTCTGTTCTTGGGAGGCCTGTGGCTCCTCTCTGCAATCATCAGCAGGATGAACTGCCTTCGGCACGAGTCGTGCTGGCAATGCCCCTTTGCTAGGGCATCCGGCACGGCAGCACTCCTCATATTCGGGATCCCTCAAGTAGGGTGGCCACGGCGCAAAATGTACTTGACTCATTGGTCATACACGAAGGCACAGGAAGGTTGCCCCCATGAGCAGCCACTCCCAGGGTTTTCTGCACTCTAAGAAGAGCCCCGCATGAAGGTATCTGAGCTGCTTGCCAAATGCCCTGCCCAGTGGATGAGCTTTTCTGCAGTATTGCACATTTGAGGTGGTTGCTTATTTTAAGCCACTCTGCTGGGAAATTTGTCTACTTGTCTGGCTGCCAGGCAGGTCTCCCATTCCCCTGGATTCCTGTCTCATACCATTGGCCACCTGGAAACCTGACTTCCAGATGGATGTCAAGCCTTCAAGAAGCCCCCGAGGACCATCTCTCTCCCTACTTGCTCCCTCT
Source organism: Tinamus guttatus (assembly GCF_000705375.1). The sequence goes on from NW_010580230.1 coordinate 683,891, forward strand.
CGACTCCACCATGCAAGCCCCTCTTGCAGGAGCACACGACAAGCAGAAAAAGAGTCAAGAGGAAACCAGGTTTGAAGAGATAGTTTCCAAGGTGGCCAGTAAGTCATTAGCTCCTTGAGTCCCCAACACGCCAAGGAAAGGCGCTTTGCTAGGTTTCTGCACATGCCAGAGCCAGATTTTAAGTCTGGGTAGGCAAAAGCATAGAAACCCCACCACAAACAGCAAGGTGAAGCAGGGACTCCCTCCCAGAAGGAGGGACGCTCGTTCCACGCTGGTGTGGGTTGCTCCACGGCAGACCTGATCCCTGGCCCAGGCACATCGCTGGGTTAGTCTGGGCCTGGAGCTCCGTCAAGAACTGGCTTCAGCGCGAATCACTGTCAGCAGCTACAAACAGTCAAGAGGCCCAGGAACCAAGGCCAAAGCTCCTTCACTGATGCCACCCAGCAGAGGAGAAACACCAGGGGCACTAAGCTGGCCTTTTGGGAGACTGTTTGCCATGACCGCAAAGACCACTGTTACACCCAGCACTCAGCACCACTAAGACAGACACAACAAACCCTGTAAGAGACCAGAAGACCAACACTGACAGGCCTCGACCTGTCCCTCAAGCAGGATGAGAGTACCCACGGGGACAGATAAGTATCAGCTGCTTGGACAGACCCAACACTGACCCTGCATGAGCTGATAATACAGCCTAATGTGTTTCGCCAATCAAAGTGTATCTAAGTATAGGACAGACAAAACAGGACTTCAGGTCTATCGCTCACACTGGTGCATTGCTGCTGGAGTTTCCTGGGCATGGCCAGTCAGTCACCTTGACTACATCAGTCTATTCCAGCAGACACAGCGTAGCCCCCTCTGAAGTGGGATTACTCCATAGGAAGCTGGGGGGTTTCATCTGCATACCCTGTCCAGGTTGGAAATGAGTGTTCTCCACATGGCACCAGCGCCAGTGGTGTGAGCTGCGAGGTGGAGGCAGGACCACAGGTCCCAAACCCACCATGCTCACCAGCTCAACCTCCTCTCAAAGGAGCCAAACAGCAAAGGCTCAGTGGGAAATGCAAGAGACTACGTCATAACGGGCAAAAATTTCTTCTCCGGTCAAAGCAAGAAAGAAGGGATTAAAATAATCCATGGAAGGGAGCTGAAAATAGCCTTGCAGAAGGCTGCAAACATCTGGAAGTCCCACGTTTGCTTTACAATTCCACATTGATTTTTCATCTCAAATAGATTTCTGGATGGGCTGCAATTAGAAAGAATTATACAACACTGTAAAACGCTACTCCCTTTCACTTCAGATTTTCTCCCTTTGCTTTCTGTATCTTTTCACGTCTTAGCAGCGTGGCTTTTTGTGCAGTTTTGGTGCCGCTCGCTTGCTCCCCTCTCTCCCATCTCACTGCTCCCAGGAGGAGCACGTCCCCCCCTCGGCACTCGAGCAGTTCGATGTGCGGTGACACGGCGATGCCAAGAGGCTTCCCAAAGCACCAGATTTTCTGCCGGCCCCGGCATTATGTAACACGTCCTTGCCTGCTGCTGACTCATATTTTTCAAACTATATCTGGGAAGGAAAACATACGTCCGTGGCGCTTGAATGTGATGCGTGCAGGCATCCGTATAGCCCAAGACGGACGCCCGTGCCCAGGTCCGGGCACAACCACATGGGCATGTGGATGCACGCGAGGATGGGAGAGGGGGACTGACATCTGCTCTGCGAAACACAGGCTGGAGACAGATTAAACTGGCCACGGTTTTGGGGGCAAACTGCAACAAAACGGAGGAAGAGGAAGGGGAAGCTGGAAGCATGGTGAGGAGGACTAAATATCAAGCACTGGGCAATGAAGCCCCCTGCAAGCCCCTAATCAAACCCAAATTTTAGCCCCTAGAATCATGGACCGAGCATCAATCCCAGCCGGGAAAACAGCACTTGAGCCAGCATAGTGATCTTGAAAAGCCACTTGAAAAGCTCTTTCCTCTAGTTTCCAAATCTGCGTTGCAAATTTTACTATTTAACTCAATTCTCCCCAAACCTCCTGGAAGATGAAGCCTCCAGCATTCCTAAAAGCCCCAGAGAAGAAGACAAAACCCAACACCAAAGCTTGAATACACTTTCTCGAGATTGCCATAAAAACAACTGAAGCCCAACAAGATAAGGGCAGAGAACTGCATGTAAACTCATTAGCCACTTATCAAGCCAAGAAGCAACTTTAGACAGCAAGTGTTTTCCGCAGCCAGGCTCAGAGCGGAGACTTCAGCACACAACCTATTGGGAAAACCCTTTGGGATGCACGGCACGCAACGCGGGGAACACAGTCCATGGAAACGCTTTGAAAAACTGTCTTTTGACAGATGCAAAGCAAGATTGTGACTTTTTCCTTTTTCCCCCCCATCTAGAACAATTTTATGTGCCAAAACTTTCCTGCAGACAAGCGTGGTGATGGAGCCCCTTGCACACTGGCCCGAGCACCGCTCTGCGTTTGCACCCGTGCCAACTTGCTGAGCCCCCGCTGTATTTTGCCACCGCAGTGTCAGGTCCCCGCTCCACAGCAGGGAGGAGCGGCCACAAGCCCCAGGCCACGCAGGTCAGCGGTGGGTAGAGAGGGAGCCCCCTCCTCTGCCACCACTGCTACCACCACGTAAGAATTTAAAAAAGCAAAATTTAAAGATAAAATAAAACTGAAAGCGCACACTTACATGGATTTGGGATAATTTTCCTTCGGACATTATACACAGCAGCGGGGCTGCGTAGCCGATGCCTGATGCAAAAGGACACAGAGTCACATTATGTCACGGGAGGTGGCGAGCAGAGGAGGTGGGAAATAGCCGGGGATGGGGCTGGTGAGAGGAGGAAACCTTGGAGCGAAAAAAGGAATTAAAAGCACCAATAAAATCCAGCGCCCCTATTAGCCTGAAAGCAGCGAAATCCCCGCGAGCGTAGCCTGGACCAACAGGACACAGATGCTTTTTCAGCAGCATCCAAAGGGGGAGGGTGGCACTGGCCCCCCGTATCTGAGGAAGGAGGCGGCTTGCTGTCGCTCACTCCGCACAATCCGACTTTTCCCGACCTGCAGGAGATGGGGTTGCTATGATACAGATGGAGGCATTTTCCTGACTCCAGACCTGCCATGCAGGAGCGGAGCCGAGAGCTCTCGCAGGTTGTAACCCCAGCAAAATCGGCACTAGATGCTGCAGTGGGACAGTGCTTGCCCATAGTGGGAATGAGGATGCTCCTTTCCTGTACCTGGGAAAGAGGCAGCACCCAACTCCCCTGCCAAGCGTTTGCAGACCAAGAAATGCCAGACCAAGAATCCCTCCCTGCTCATTTTGCAGCCCAATTTCCTTGCTCGGCCCCCAAAGGCCACAAGGCAGTCTGCAAAGTTCCCAGCTACAAACTTTGCTGTTCCTTGGCGCCTTGTTCCCTGCAAGCAACCAACCTTCAGTAGAATAAAACACAGGGTAGTCATAATAAAAATACATTCACTTTCTTAGGTGCCCTCCAGTGAGAAGGGAAACGAGCAGCAGCGGCAATGCTGCGGTCGCGAGTGTCCCCACCACCTCCTCTGTTCCCCACGCGTCCCCCATGGCACCCAACACCCACGGGGGGGATGAAAAGCAGCTTGGATGAACTGGTACCCGGGGGAAGGCAGGAGCTCCACACACACGCTCCAACGTGGGCCGAAACATCGGCCGTGGGAAGCAGCAACCTCTGGGGCTGCACACAACCAAAAACCAGCCAGGGTCCAGCATTCTACTAGGCATCCTACTGAAAGGTGAACCTTTGGGAAAAGAAACACTCAGATACAGTCAGGTCTCATTTTTCCTCTCTTTTTTCTCATTTTCCCAAGCACGATGCCGGTGCCTCCCCAGCAGGGCTCGGGATGTGTCTGGACAGAGAGTCGGGTGGCAGGTGCTACCTGGGGGCTCCCAGTTCTGCTGTGGGGCATTTCTACCCATTACCTTGTGGTCGAAATAACCCTGTCTCCATCTATAAGCGCCCCTATGGATCAGGGCTGGGGATCTTTCCTGGCAGCATAAGCAATGCAGAGAGCTGGAATTTGCCCAGCTGGTTCAATGACCAAAGCAATATCATTCCAGGGAATATTATCTGGGGAGGTAAATACTGCCCAAGGAAACTGCGCTTTTTTTTTTTTTTTCCACCTCGTAGCAATCTCCATTTCCTCCAGAGGGGAAAAACAACATGTACAAACAGGAAAGCTTTTTAAAAGCAGCACCACTAATATTCAGATAGATTTTCAAGAAGGAAAGACAACGCTCTTTTTTCCAACAGTCTTCTCATATTCTCCCTAAATTTCCCGCGCTGCCACTCGGCCCCCCGGAGCCATCCCAAGCGCAGGCTGTAAATACAGTGACTGTTTCGAGACATCTCCTGCGGGCTCCTAACGAGTGGCCACCTAATCAAGCCCCTAACGCGCAACTCGGCGCCTCATTTCGTGGAGAATCGATGCAAACAAAGTCGCGCCAAGCAAGACGCTGCCAAACCCAGCAGCAAGGGGATCTTGGGCACCTCACCCTTGTGCATCCGCGTGCAGGGAGAGCTAATGCAAAGGAACCATCGAGGGAGGGTTCCAGGGAGAGCGGGGCGAGCGGCGCCCGCGCAGCGGCTGCACCGCAAAGCCTGCGGCGCCCCTGCTCGCGGCTCCGTCCTCCTCGCGGGCACAGAGAAACCACGTACGAACAGGGGGAAAAAAAAACCCGTGGGTGCTGCTCCCATCCCTAAGGAACAAGCCTGGCTAAACCCGTGTGGCCACAGGATTCGTAGCCTTTGGAGCTGAGCACCAAGGAATCCCCGCAGCCCATCTGTGCAACACGGAGGAATAAACAAATTAGGACCTTCCCCCCCACACTTTTTTTTTTGGTGGCTGAAGGTTATTTTAGCCAAGATTTAATCCCCTAACAGGATTTCTTGGGTCCCCGCGCTCCCCCTTAAAGCAGTCCAGCGCTCCCTACTTGCACACACCGCCTCTCCCGCACCTGGCAGCCGCACGGTCACTCCCCGCCGGGGACCATCGCTCATTAACTACATCCCTGCTAGAAATGCCCCCGCGGCGGCTCGTAAACAGCTCCAAGCCTCGTCCCGGCTCCAGCCCCATCCCCACATGGAGTGCAAG
>NW_010580230.1:695025-715169 GCF_000705375.1 Tinamus guttatus
GGCCCGCAGCGCCCCCCGCCCCCGGCGAGCTCAGGGATTTGGGGTCCCCCCCCCCTCAAAAAATGTCCTATTTCCTCCTCCCGTGGCTTTTGTTCTGTTTTTTGGGTTTTTTTGCCCACAGCAGAGGAGGGATGCAGACGGGAGCAGGCAAAACTCGGGGGGATTTGGTGCTGGCATCGACCCCTGCCACCGCGTCGAGGTCCCTGCGGGCCAAGCCCAGGGAACGCTGTGGTCCCCGGCTGGGACAGCTTCCTGCCAGGAAAGAAAAACCTGCGGGAAGAACATTGCAGCCCCTCTGTGGCACTTGCAGAGGATGCTTTGGTCCCCCAGACACGCTCCTGTCCCCAGGGAGCCTCCTGAGCTCTCAGGGAGCCCAGTGCTCCCTCCACCTGGGGCTTTGGAGCCAGCAACCACCAAGCAGCTCCTCCCTGCCAGCCTGTCCCTTTCTGCTCCTTCCATGCCATGCAAAGAGTCTCAGCATGGCCACTAACTTATTTAAATAAGACCAAAAGCAGGGGGGAGAGGGAACATCCTTGCATGGCCCAGGCCTCACAGAGCCAGCTCTACTTGCATCAAGTCACATTTCATTCCCTCATCTCTAGACACGGACAGTATTCCTGGGGATGCAGGTGGCACTTGTCTGAGCTTCGCTTCCCTATCCCAATCCCGGTTTTCACCAGCCTCAGAGGAGCACCATTTGAGATGTCCATCATACCCAATGGACATGGGAGGGGACAGACGGAACTGGCAGACACACACAGCCATCCTGCATACAGAAGCCCTTTCCAGCCTAAAGATAAAAGCCATAATCTGGACTACCTGGCACCCCAGGGCAAATATTTTTCCAACAAGGGAATTTCAAACAAGAGACGTGTAGAGGCACATGCTCAAACAACACAAATCAAACCCTCTCAAGCACAAGGCCATCATAAAAGAGCACACTATTTCGTATCACTATTCTAATGCCCTTATGAATTCATTCTCAGCTGAACTTCAGCCCAATCACATTATGGATCTTATAGGCCCTACAACACCTGGTCCCTATGGAGGAAAGGTCAAAACAGGCCAGGTGCAGCAGTTCCAAGAGCTGCTTCCAGGTTCCCATTGCCCAGGCAAACTCTTTTTACTGTGGCCTTGTTGGCCTGGATCACCATTTTTAGGGACAATCCAGCCACTTTTCGTGCTCTCAGACAAGACAGAACTACTTGTGATGGGGAGTATCCTTTCCATCCCACGATGGCCACCACAGGGAAGCTGGTCCCCACCTGACGGAAGACACTGCATTAGCTGAAAGCCTCCACAACCAAGAGCTTGATCTGAGTCCGTCATCCTGCAGCAATTCATCCTTGATAGTGATGAAGTACCGGCAAATCTTACCTCCAAAGCCTAGTCCAGTTTGGGAATTACTGCTTACGGCTCAAAACTGATATTCAACCAGTATAGCAACCTCCACGTGAGCAGAGGCAAGGTCACGCAGGAGCAGCTGTGGCTACTCCAAGCACAATAATTGTGTTAATGCCACTTTTCCATGCACATTTCCCCCCTCCCCATCCCACTTACTTGCAGCTGGAGAATGTGATTCAAAAGCAAGATAACTGAGTGGGTGCAGAAGGCTGCTCATATCACAACATCTGCTTATAAGGTAAAAAGGAATCTCCATGCATAGACCTCATCAATCATCCTTGGAGTCACACAAGGGACATACTGAGATTTCCATGGAAATCTGCCTTCCAAGACCATCTTAAACACAAGACTGAAATCTCAAACTGGATGATCATTTTCTTGACATCTTAGAGAGCAATAGAGACAGCACAGTAGCACAACAGGCTTTCACCCACCTCTGAAACCTTTCCTACACCATATTACAGTGTCACCACTGAAAGCTCCTTTAGAACTTCAAGGCCTCCCATCTTAATCCCACCCAGCAAATGCCTCTGCATAGCTTCTCCAGACCTGAATTGCCACATCCGAGTGGGTGCCCGGCAGCTCCCTTTGGAGAGCCCTTTGCTACGGTGATGTTTTCTTTGCTGCAGAACATCCTCTCTAACAAGCAAGGAAAAATAAACATGTTCTCTATCGAGCTGCAAGGGAAAGGCAGCCAATCCTATCCATTGATTAGTGACTAGGGTGGGGGAATTTATCTAAACTCTCCACGATCCAACATGGCTTCAAAAACTAATCAACTAAGTTGCAAGACTGAAATGGGCATCTTCCTCTGGAAGAAAGAAAAAAAAGAAAAAAAAAAAAGAAAATCCTATGCAATACTTCAACAACAGTCCAGTGCCTCTCAGATTAGCCCAGAGATAGCGCTGAGCTTCATGCTCTTTTGAGGTGTCATCATTACTTATGTTACGTTGCAAGGTAGTTTGTGTGGTCCTTAATTGAAGGTGCAATTAAGCCCCAGTTGCAAGCAGCCTGCTGGACCAACTCTGACACCCAGATTGTTCTAGTCATAACTTACAGGGCATGAACAAGGGCATAGAGCTAATGTGCTCTGATGTAACCGAGCAGGATCTTGCCGGATGAGACTGGCATCTCCATCTCGCAGCCACAAACCAAGGCCTCTGCCACGGTGGCTGAGACCGTTCCTCAAAAAAAGACTTTGGGGGTTTCTATTCCAACAGCAAAATGAGCTTTAAGTTGTGAAAGGAGGAAAAAAAACCTAACATTTGCTTTGCTGCCATCCTTCCACTTCTCCCAGCAGTGGCAGTTTCAAAACTCCCACACCTGCTTTAATCCCGCCGCAGCAGCCCGTTGCCAAGGCCCGCGCTCCGTTGCCAAGGCCGCTGCTTGGGAGGCGAAAATTAATAACCCACAGTCAATTAAACGTGGGGACTGACGAGGCAAGCGCCCCGGTTCCACTCCCCGAGCCCTTGAGAGCCTCTCCAGCGGTAAAAGCCACCCTTATGTCCATCAGTTAAGAGCCTTGTCCTGGTTCTGCTAATTCAGGGAAAATCCCATGGAGATTAAACACAAAAATACAACTGATAAAGTGATAAACTGATAAAATTTGATATTTATGATATTTATGCCCCCCATCATATTTCCATCAGCATGGACAGCCCAAGTTTTCCCACCTTGCCACAGTCCTTCCGCTGGGCAAAGCTTTGATCTTGTGCGATTTGGAGAAGTGGATAAAACGGACTTTCGGATGTCTCCCAGAGCACTTGCAGTTTGGGGTCATAAGCAGGCAGAGGGCCCCGGAGCTCAATTCCAGCACTTATGCAACAGTGGACAAATAAATGGAGGCGTTAACACCAGCTTCGCCTGGAAAGCCCTTGTGCAGAAGAGCAATTACTTTGCCAAACCGATGTCCTCCCGAGTACCCAAGCTCCAAGGACGCAGGATTCCCTCCCTCTAGCGCTGCAGGCTCGGGAAGAAGGAGGGCAGGAAAGGACCTGGCAGCTCCTGGAAGCAGTCGGAGTTGTCCCCCATGCCAGTACCCCCAAATGCCCATCAAGACTCTCCAGGCAGCACCCCGGCCAGTGCTAAGATCACAGCAGAGAGGGGCTGTGACACCTTGAGGACGGCTGCACCTGCAGGAGAGGACGCAACCAGCTGGCATCCCACATTCAGTCTCTTTTCCATTGTCAGGTGCACATTTTTACACCAGAGATGCTGGCTCTCCTTTGCCAGCATTTGTCCTTCCTTCCTGTGCTTATACTCCCCATCTCACTACCAGTCCATCTGCCAGATCTGCTCACACGCTGCAGCATTAGTGCCCAAGGCATAAAAAAGCCACTTGAGATGTCCAAGCACTGCAAGAGAGCAGCACTGGGGCAAACCCAGCGTGATAGTTTGAGACCCCAAAAAGCTCTGCAATCTCATCTTTCTGGTATTTTTGCTCAGCTGTGAAACTTATAATTAGGGCCCAAAGGCTCCTTGACATTACTGCTCGAGTACAAGGGCTTATACAGATGCAAGGAGTTTAAGACCTCACATGGCGTAAAACAAGAACCACCCTCCATCGCCATGCTTAAATATACCAACATTTTACTGTATAAAATTTGTATTCGCCTACTTAGCTATCTCAAGAGCAGTCCGTATCAGTCCCTAAAGAAGCTGGTTTGCTATTTATATATATATAAAACATGCTTAGCAAATTTTGTCACTAAAACTCCATAGCTGTAATATACACGTGCTTCTCATGGCTTAAACTTAAACGCAGGAGAAAGCTATATTTATACCTAATCTTCACGGGTTCTTAGAAAGGGATGTTGTCAGACTGGATGAGTGTCCTAACACCTCTGAGAGCGTAATGCTTGTAAACTGGGGGTTTTAACACTGCTTCAGAATATGGGATGAGAACGGAATTACACAGGCAGCCATTGAAAACTTTCATTTATGCCATGTACAAGAATGGTAGATTTGTGAGTTCAACCCAGGACTGACACAAAGGGGTCATGTACGTGAAGTGCCTCATGAAAGAAGTACATGTGATTACACATGTGATCCAGGCAAGGCTGGAAGATTAGCTTTTAAAATTATTCCCCAATAATTTGAGGGAATAATAATTTGGGAATACTCCTATGTCACTCAGCTCCTGCTCCACAGCTGCCCAGAAGCTGCTGCCTTCTATTAATATGCTCTGAGCTTTGCCAGTATCCTGTTCTGTGTCCAGATGAGCACAACAGGGGCACAGTTTGGGGTGCCTAAACGCTTAATGCCACCACCTTTGGTGGATAGAGATGCTCGAACATCAGCTCCAAAGAGACTTTGGTTAAGTCTCCTGCAACCTGCTCTATTAAGAGCACTCCAACCCCATGCTGCTCACAAACAGGAAGAACAGGGAGCGACTCCTCTGAGCCTCTCAATGAATACAGAATAATCCCACTGAGACCTAGGCCTTTTCATTACCAAGGCACAAAAATTCAGACAAACAAAAACTCCATATGCTTCTATGAGATTTCTTCCAACTTGGAAATGAGACCACAGCTTGGGTGAAATGTCCCAGCAAGCAGCACAAAGCAACACTGACCAGGGAAAAAGTTTTGGTGAGCCTGAACCACCCCACCTGCAAACAGCAGCTAACGATTCACACACACCAAGTCTTGCCCAAGCAAATACCCACAAACTTCAATTCTAGTGCTTCTGGTCTGAAGATGCTCTTGCTATCAGCTGCTCCATCTGCCCCCATCACATTGGTTGCCCATCAAGTGCATCAATCAGGAGCTGATGCAACTCATTGATTCCATGTGTGGATAGGTTTTACAGGGTTTTCCTATGATCTTTGGGATTAACTGTATGTAAAAGGTGTCTTCACTGCAATCTGTGACAACTATGGATCACAGATCCATGGAGATGTACCCAGGCGAGCATCTAACTATCCCAACAGGAAGGGTAGGTGCATCAGCAAGGAAGTTTCATTAAGCTCAGCATTTTTATCATATTAAGCAGATTTTTGCATGGGAAGGATATGCACAGGACAGCTAGTGTACGCACAGTACAACTAATTTTAAACTAGCTCAAACAAATGCTGAGGTCCAGGTGAACTTGTTATTCCAAGAAGGGCAAAACTGCATTACTGCAGGCAGTGTTATCTATTTAGCAGGAGCCTGAGGCTGTGACCTATTTTTAGTGGCATATATAGACCCTGAACATGAAGATGTGTTTTGCTTGAACTCGTTACCGGATGATACAAATTGCTAGTTGCTGCCTGATAACTTCTTGCTCTTTGTAAATCAGCAAATCTACATATGTCAGAGAAGATATGAACTATCACAACAATGATATTTAACAGTGATATGGATGCACCAGGAGATGATGAGGTGTGTTTGGTGTCTGGATGACACAGGAGACACCTGAGCCTTCCTTGCACCACAGGACAAATCCTACTGAGTGACAGCAACTTCCTTCCCATCCTCTCCAAAAATGACAACTCGTTTGTCCCCAGCAGGGGCAGAAATGCTGTCCTAAAAACTGATCACATTTACCATGACCAAGATACATGACTTCATCCTAGACAAGAAACAAAACAGCCGTCTTCCCACAGCGAGAAATTTGTATAATTCTTTCCTTTGAGAATGTCTTCCTGAAATTTGCTGTGATACCTACAGTCCCACCCAGAATCAGAAATTCCTTTTGCTGAGTATTTGGGCACCAGAAAAAGTCCCTTTTCAAGGGGGACCCAATACCACGTGGTTATTCATCACCAGTCTTATCTCCTCTCTGCTGTCTCCAGTAATGATCTAGGTCTCCCCCTCTAACTTTGAGATTTTAAAAAAGAAAGGCAATGGGAAACCTCTTTCAAAATCAATTAACTCCACACACAAATGCACACACACACAAAAAAGCAATCAGCACTTCTCTTCACCCTGTAAGCATCCCGTGCAGGGTAGCCAGCCTGGAGCTGACACATTTCGTCACCACAGTGTAGCTGCTCAGGCTTTTTGGCCTGCTGGGTTGTTGTTCAGCTCCTAGCTTGCGCTCTTTCATTTTTAACACGATGCTCAGGCTCTATTTTCTGATGCAACATAAACCACCTAGTGTCATTTTGGCCCTGATGGATACAAAAGCTTCATGAAGACAGAAAATTGCTCATTAAATTCTCTTTTTTCCTCCTCCAGAACTTTTTCCTTTTTCCCCTCCTTTCCTTCTTGCATTTGAATGTTATTTTTAACATCTAAAGAGCTCTGCTGCCCCTCCCAGAGCAGGGCCAACTCCTGCACAACCCCAGGTGCCCTCTGCTCCCACCGACTTGCAGCCTACAGAAAACCTGCTGAGAGGGGTTCGTGCTCTCCAGGCTCACTCCTCTTGCAACGATCTTGGTGCTGAATCTTGCAGCACCTCCGTTCCTTTTTGTGCTTGTTTACAGGAATTATATAGAACAGGCCCTTTCTCTTTCCCCAAATGGAGCTAGAGCAATTGTTATTTGACGGCCCACAGAAAATACAGTACAATAGATTAAGCCACCAAGTAAAGAACAGTCGGATGTACAACGGGCCACCACGAAGGCGAGCAGCAAATTGTGACTTCAGTGAAAAATCCACGTGGATATTAAAGCAGAGTTAAAATAAATAAATAAATAAAATTTACTTTCTTTTTTTTTTCCTAGAAAACAGAGGAACAGATTTGTTGTAAAAATAGTTTACCCACAAAAAAGCCACAACCTTAATAGGGAATACAAGGCAGCCCTTACCGAACTGTTGAGCATAGTCCCACAGGCTCCAGTAATACACCGGTAACATTCGGGTTTATCCTAAATAACAAAAACTCTTGCTCTTGTGAGCATTACATAAGCCTGTTATGCAACAGGGATGCGGGAGACCGGCAGCGAGCTCGGGAGAAGGAGACGAGCGAGCTCCAGCTTCCCCAGCGGGGAGCAGAGCCCAGGCATAGACGGACAGCACCCCAATACCTACCCCATGGCAGCTGCTTCCCCACTGCTAAAAGAATCAGGCAACTGGGCTTATTCATGCATGCACATATATAAAAACATATTTTGAAATATTACACAAGGGTACAATCACACTGGGCAGAGAGAACTCTCCGAGTGGAGGGTCAAACACAGAACAGATGCACATGACCACGTGAAGGAAGTTGGAGCAGTGGAGATGGTGCAACGCTTTGTGCAAAAAGCCAGGCTCCCTGGGCAAGGCACGTCTCTACCCAGGGGCTATGTGCTTCACCACGGTACCTAACATGTCCTTTGTCACAGCTTTGGCTCCTGAAGACTATCTCAGCCAGAAGCCAGCATGGGGCAAGGATCCACTACCACTCACCTGTCCAACAACCCATGGAATGCACAGGGTGAGCCGCTTCCGTAAGTTTCTGCCTGGAAGGATATTTCACACACACACATGCATAACAAAAAAAAACCCACAGGCAACACTGACCTTCAGGAGTCTTTAGTAGGATGTAGTGGAGAGATGGATACTACAGTTAGGTGCATCTTATCTGACATACTGGCACCTTTCCTTATCTCCTGCTCAGGAGGAAAACCAGATCAGCTCAAGCTTGGTCCAGTCCTACCACAATGGCTACTAAATATGGCTTAAACCCTCCTCATACATGACCTCAAAACACTGTACTGAGTTGTGACCCCCGATAAGAGCTGCCTGCAAAGCTGTCCCAAACTAGAACCTGAAACCATAGAGTCAGCACCCTGAAATTGCCTCCTTGCCCTCCTCTCTTCAGCATATGCCAGGTGGCATTAGGGAAGCAAGGAAACACATTCCCAAGAAGCTCTGCTTGATATCAAGTATGCCAGTATCAGGTCAAATTAACAAAACAAAGAAGTCCTCGAGAAGTTTCCTACGTGGGGCAGCGCTACTGCTAGGACAACAAACACTTGTAAGGGTAGACAGACACTTACTGGGTTTCCCTATAAAATGGGCAGATTTTAGTGGTCTTCAAGTGCCTACAGGAATTACCAATGGTGAGCACAGTAGGGCACAGTAGAAGCTTTGCACCCTCTTCCATGTGAAACAGCTATGGCTCTATAACTGTTGCTCACATGTTAGCTAGAACAAGAGGGCAGTCGATCCTTGAGGAAATCACTTTACTTTGTCCACTCGCTCTGTTTGTTCCCTGGAGGTGCTGGCTCCTTCTTTGAGTTTAGGAAAATAATTAAACTCTGAAAAAATCACCGTACATGAAGCTGTCTTGAAAGCCATGACAGGAATGTTTGTACAGGACGGGGCATTGATCAGGCTGCATCCAAAGTCTTTTAGCACATTAAATTGCTTCTCCCTGAAAGTTCTCCTCCCACTGAGCCTGCTGATTCTTCTTTTAAAAGTTATTAGTGAATTTATCAATAGGCTTAGATGCTTGGATAATAATCCCTGAGATTCCCACATAGGTATCAGATGGGTACAAGCCAAAATAACCTTCCTATAGCATTCATTGTCACACCTTAGAGAGGCCACCTGCCCAAAGAGATGAAAGCCTCAGCCCATTCCTTAAGATACAGCATCTTAAGGCCAACTTCTGTCCCAAAGTAGGATCCCATCTGACTTCCTGAGAAGTAAGCGGCACTTACAACAACACCAGGACATCCTGTACAGTGCGGTGCTCCTGGATGTGGAAATAAGGAAGCCTGAGCCCTCACAGCTCCTTCAGCAACCATTTTCTTGTGGACATTGATCCCTAGGCACTTGGACAAGAGGCACCCGCTGACACCACCACTGCAGTGGAACGATCAGAAAGACATCATTTCCCACAGGGAATGGCTGAGGGAATCTTGTTAAGATGACCTTTTCTTTCTAATGTATACTATCAAAGGGGAAGACTGGGCTTCAGTTCCTGCTCTGGATCCCTTGGTCTCCAAAGCCATTCTGGAAGAGCATGAAGGTAGGATGCTTGGTTTCAAGCCTCAACCCAACAGACACCCTTTCAGCCCAAGAGCATGTCCTGCAATGTCACATCCAGGCTCTAAATCAAGCTTCGGGAATTCAAAACAGTTCCTTGGCTCTCATTGCTTCTCACTGTCTTATCTACTGTTTTTTGCTGCTCTTTCAGAGACAACATTTCCTTTAATGACACACATGCCAACAAATCGACATATATTTTTCTTTCAGCAAGGTGCTCTGTCTTATTCCCAGACGTGCACTCATCTGTTCCACCTGCTTAGGAAATCCCTTTTGAAACCGCACACCAGAATGTTTTAAGACTTGTGAAGTGATACAGCTGGGGGTGAGGGGGAGGTGGGAGAAAGAAGATAGAGAAAGCAGCCTGAGTGCGCTGGAGAGGGTGAAACAGCAGGATGAATACCCATCACATGCAGGTACTTCTCCAGGTCAAATGATTAGTGCAAAATGTTAAACATTGATAACAGAAGTTCCTTCTCGTCTGGTCTGAAATGTGAAGTCGTGCCATGCAAAAGGCTTCCCTCACACCACTCTGAAGCACACTCTCCAAAAAGCAAATATCAAGCCAGCCTGAAAGCACCTTTGGTGCCACGGGGAATGACAAACTGGAGCAGGCTGACCCCACACAGCGACTTAAAGCTCAGCTGGGACAGGTGATAAACCCCAGGCAGATGAGTGAAGAGCAGCACCAAGTCTTCTGACCTCCACTGATCAGGCAGCAAGGTCAAAAGCCAAAGGAGGGATGTAAAATCTCACACTTGTTCTAAGCCTATTCAGTACAAGGAGATATGTCAACACAAAAAGCAGCTCATGATCCCTGGAACAAGCCTGCTGTGCCACAAGATCTTTGCCCATCTGAACGATGACATCTCTAGATGTTTTGTGTGATCACAGCATTATGACCAATCCAGGAGAGCAGACTTCAAAGTATTGCAACACTTAGAAACCAGACGTGCACTTCAGAGCTTCTCAGACTTAGGGGCTGATATAGTAAATATATAGCACTACATATAGTACTAACGCTAACAATACACTTCAATTGTTGATATGTAAAGATATATTGCAAACATCAAGAGAACTAATGACAGCACCAGTACAAGAAAGTAATTAGCATTTAATAGTTCATCCAAATGCTTATTCTTTAAACATTCAAGTTGCGAGCTGGGTTTTGTTTGTTTTAAAATTATTCAGCTTTTTTTACAGCATTTTTGTGAACTGCTTTCCATGTCTCGGCCAGTCATTGCACTCCCTCCTCCTAGTGCGAGCAGACACTTGCTGTCCTCCGAGATGCCTGCCATCAGCCAGCGTCTCCAAAATGACCTTTTAATTTAAAGGTATCATTCCTGATCACAGCTCATGTTTCATTCATGCAGAGAAGCCTCTTACCTTGTGCTCTCAGACTTGTGGGAGAGGCACCACAGATCAAGCTTTGCTTCCAGGTCTTCCAAGGGTGAGACGAAGGAAGCTGGCAAAGGGATCCAGCTCTGAACACCTTAGATGTGCACTCAGGAGTGCTTCAGGTTGGACGACTCTCCACAGAGAACCATCCAAACACTTGAGCGTGGCTGCTAGTGGAAAAGGAGCTGCCCAAGGGGCTTCTCCTCCCTGGGCTGGTGCGGCTCACCAGAGCAGCTCTTGCCCTTCCTCCAAGGCCATGGGCAGCCCCTTCCTCACCTTGTTGGTGTGGAGGAAAGGAGAAGCTACAACAGTCCTTGCACTCCTGCCTTTAACTCAAGGACAACCGGGTGCTCCTACAAGATACTCATTATATCCTTTCCCACTGTGCCGATGCTCATGCAGACGGAAGAGGCAAAGCATCGCACAGCTCCTCTCCTCCCCCAGAGAGGTTTGCACTTTGGGAGAGCAAGGCTGAGTTTATTTTGGCCCATATCTTGGAGCAAGGCTGAGTTTATTTTGGCCCATATCTTGCTGACAAAATTAGCAGCTAAGGGTTTTTCTAGCTGCAGTGTCAGAAGCTGAAGGAGCAGGCTTGTCTGTCAGCTCCCAGGTGGAGCTGGCAGCGTGGCACTTAGGAGGATCATCCTTCCCTCATAATTGGAGCAAGCTTTGCACGGATGTCACTCAGAGAATGAACATGAGCCTGCACAATGCATTTTTACACTCGCTTGCCTGACTCTAATCTAGCCTTAAGCATCCCGAATGTGATGCAGATGCAAAGAGCGAGGACAAGACACGCTATTAAACCCTGGAGAAAACAGTCCTACCAAACATCTGATCCCAGGCTCAAGCCTTTGTTGAAGCCATCTCAGGACCTCTTCTACTCAAGGAAAGGCAGAAAATGTGTCCTGTGACTCTGTGTCACAACGGTGAAAGACAAAGCAAGCAACCCACAAACAGCAGTGCTCAGCCAGGACTGAGCCTCAGCATCGAGCAGCTCTTAATCCCTTCGGTGCTGTCACTTCCATAACCACCTGTTTCAACGCCTGCCCATAGCAAGGGTAGATGATGCTGGAGCTTCTCAGGCTTTGCAGCACAAACTGTACCGACCCAATCATCAGTTCACCTGGAAACAAGGGCACTCGATTGCATTTTTGTTTCTCCAGCTTCTAAGAAGGAGATGGGGGAAACTAATATTAGCTCTTCCAGGAATAGGTAGGTGGCTAAAAAGAGAACAAAGGTGATAAAATAGACTGTGTCTGCAGCAGCCAGAGAAGAAGGTTCATTCCTCCAGCCTATCTGTTTTTATCCTCCAAAGCCTCTGCTTTTTTTCCTCACTCACTGGAAGATCTGGCAATACACCTGGATGGGCCCTGTGACATCCACAGTCTAAGGAGGACAGGCTAAATGCACCCTTAAAATAGCTAAAACTAATAGCACCAGTAGGCTGGGGCCTACTACACATTCAGGCCTTCTCTTTTCCTCCCTTCTGATCCAACCAGGCTGTACTAAAAGTGGTCAAGAGGAATCACCGAGATGAAACGAAGTCCACTCCTTCTTTACATTGATTTTCCCAAGCTCTTTCAAAGAAATTATTTGTCTCACACCAACTCCCACTTTCTAATGACAAATCACCCTGAGGGCTGAAACATCCCCTGACCAAGAGGGAGCAAGATCCTGTTCTGTAGGAAATGGAAGTGAAGTGGGTGGCTCACTGCTGCCTTGCCAAAGTCCTTGCTGCCGCTGAGTTAAAGCATCAAATGCCACGACTTAAAATTTCTCCTGGACATCTCACTTTCAAACACAAGTTTGTTAACAGCAGGCAATTGTGTAATTTATTCCTATTTCCATGGCTGCATTTTGCCTTTTTTGGGCCACCATGGGGCCTTGGTTTAATGGCTTGTAAATTATATCCAGAAACACTCATCTACTGCACTGTATATGAAGGGACTTTTCCCCAGCCTTTCTCAGAAGCAAAAGCTTGACATGGTGCTGCCTTTTAGAGCCGTCATGAATAAGCGTGCTCTGATGACTATAATTACAAGAATTCACGAGGATCTTTTGTTTTATAAGCTAAAAAAAGAGAGGGAAAATTAAAGACCTCTGGACCCAAGGAGGTTTTCCAGGAAAACTGAAAAAATGCTCCTGCTGTTTGGAGAAATGCAACTTGTCACCTAGGGTTAACAGTGCTCAACTGTCAAGAGGGCAAAAAGATTCAGCAAGTGACAGGGCTGCAGCAGGAAAGCTTCAGTTCAGGGCAGGACTGAGAGCGCAATCTCACTCAACTCCACCGTGCACAGCTATCACAGCCACCACCTCTCCTGGTTGCCATCGCCTTGCCACACTGGGAAATCCCACAAGGAACACGTGAACCCGATCCTGCATCAAGAGGTGGTTTGGGATGAGCAGCCAGCAGGGTACAGGGCTGCCCTGAACACGTACGGCTCCTCCAGGCAACCCGCCGCATCCCTTAGCAGCATCTGCTGCTAATAAACAGGGAGAAACCAAGACGTCGGCTTGCTGCTATTTTTGGATCAGATGCCTGCTTTGAAAGCAAAGGAAATTTCCAGCTCTTGCAAAGGCCCTAACCTTCTATACGTGGGAAATTACCTCCCGCTCATTCCCACCAGGCACATACCACATACACACTCTATAACTCACCTGTGATGCCAGCAGCCTAATTTCTGAATCGGAAGGAAAAGCTCGTTGCCAGAAGGCAGAACACAGGTTATAAATTAACATTAGCCACAAGCGTAGCATAAACCCAGATCTGCATCACTGAGCTGTTTGCACAGAGTGATACCGAGAAGCAAAGAACCTTTTCCCACTGTCACCAGAGGGTCTCTGTGCTCAGCCACTGACCTCAGCAGACCTGGGCAAGGAGCATTTGCCCAGTCCCTGCCCCTGACTGTCCTTTGGGGGTCATTAGCTTAGAAAAGGGGCAGTGCTAAGGAGCTCAGTAGGGGTGACACCTTACCTTCACAATCAGATTTACAAGAAAACAGAGTGCCACCTACCCAGTGCAAGGTATTGCTCAGCGTAACATCAAAATAAGGATTCCTGCCTCAATGCTCTGGAATAAAAAGTCAAGCCATTGCAGACTTGCTTCAAGGCAGGCAGTGGGATTGCCCCAGTGATGAACGCAGCACTGTGTCCTTCAGCGCATCTGCCTCTGACACTTTCCCCTGACTAATACTTATCATAGATATAAATGGGCCCCAAGCAAAAAAAGTCCAGGTCCTTAACTAATGTTTTGCTAAGGAGGGGACCCCACACCCAAAGCAAGGGTCCTTTCATCTCCATCCTGGAAGGAAGCTCTTGCACCCAGGGATTGAAAGGCTGCAGCAGCAGGATGGGGACTCCAGTGATACTTTCCTGCTTGCAGTCACTCCACACTGAATCTTCCTGCCTGCTCCAACGCACAGCAAAGCCCTCATGGCCAGAGCAGTGCCAGGGAAGGCAGAGGGATGGAAGTGGAGTAGATTTAGGCAGTGGTGGGGACCACTTCTTGCACCAGAGGAGCTCCCCACTGAGACCATTGTAAGACAGCGTTTAAAGACCAGGGAGGTTGCCTTCCTCTGAGCTTTTGTGGTTCCAGCTTGGTGCAAAATCAGACTTCCCAGTCTCCTCCCTC
Source organism: Tinamus guttatus (assembly GCF_000705375.1). The sequence goes on from NW_010580230.1 coordinate 709,366, forward strand.
CCATCCCAAGCCTTCCCCAGCCCCAAGCAGGGCGTCAGAGTGAAACAGATGCCAGGCTGAACATTGCTGGCAGAAAGGAGCTGCTTTTGCATTGCTGTTTTTCCACTTAAGTTCACATTAGCCATGGCGACTTGAATATTCAGATAGCTCAGATAACGGATGATGCCTCCAGACACGTTAAAGGAGATCATCAGAAAACAGAAGTCGGCTTCCTTGCAATGCCCTCAGATGCCCAAGTCCTTTTTGCTCAGCTTTCTCTGAGCAGCCAAGGCCCTTTCATACAGGTATGGTTGCTGTATTCAGCCATGTGGCTCGAAGAACACAAACTTCTGATTCAAAGACAAATTTAAGCTGCCTGTTATTAAACTCACTTTTCTTCATTATGGTTTGTGGTCGCTTCAAAGTAGCCCAAGGACACAGCTTTAACTATCATTATCACTAAAGCGCTTGAGACACCTGTTGGGGCTCAGCAACTTTCTGCAGCTTGAGGGCTAACTCAGCCAATCCAAAATTCGCTAACGAGAGAGAATGCCTGAATGACAGGGAAGGAACATTTGCAGGCTCCGAGTTGTCTCAGAGATGATGGCCTAATTCTCGATCAATAGCTAGTGATGGTCCCAACATCCGAGCGAGCAACCCAAACATGCCACGCATGACAAACACTACATCATCTTTTCCCACCAGCAGAAGGTCACATCCTTGAGTTTCAAGTGTTGGGAATAATACTTGTGCCCACCCTCTTTTGGGGGAGATCAGCTCTAATTCTACAAATGCTGAGATGTCATAAGTTCACCTTGAACAGCCTATCCCACCTTCTTAATACCTGTGTAGGAAACCTTCCAGCACTCATCCCAACAGATCTGAGGCCACAAGGATTTCTGCTGAGGTCATATAGAAGCTAGAGAGCAAAGTGGTGGTGGGATCATCTCTGCCTTGACCAAGACGAGAGTGCACGAAAGAATCCAGATCTCCTACACCAGGCCAAAGCCTACAGACCATTCGAGGACAAGAGCACAGAGCACTTCAACCCAAACCAGTTCCAATTTCATTTTGAGAGAATATTCCTGCATTAGATACTGATATTTATTTTTAATGGGGCTAAGGATATTTATGAGGGTACAAGAATAGATCAGGGAACCACTACAAACATACCTTAACAACTATGATTTCAATCTAACACTGAATTTTCTTTGCAGAAGAGTTTTCCCACCCTTTTCACAGCTCCAATTAAGAATAACCCATTAGCTGATCTATAAAATAAACCCCAAAAGGTTCAAGCTGTAAATAACCAAGTTAGATATGCTGGATTACATAAACAACAGCTTCAGAGCTCTGTGATAGGTAGCTCAACCCTGCTAGATCAGTTTCTGGCATTGCAAAGTCCTCATTTTCCCATACCTTCATTTTAAGGACTTGAACATGGCCAGGAAAGTACCAAGTGCTATTATGGCAGCAATAGGGGAAAGAATTAAGCTCCCAACGAAGTTTGGAAAGAGATCTGTTCAAGAACAAAAACAGGATCATTTCCTCTAGAATTATGTACTCATCTGAAGTTATTTCCTCTAAAGCTACCTAAACTCTGCTTGCAGTTTCTGCCAGGCTAACTAAACTCACAGCCAAACACCCTACCCTAGCCACCGCACAGTCACTCTGCTCCATGCTCCAGGAAAGAATTTATAGGAATCCCTCAGGAACGTTTGCAGGAGAATATCTCCATAACCAAACTGGACGCAGTTGGATGGTTGGATTTTGGGCAATCCCAGAACAGCTAGAACAGCTTGTAGGCTGCCTTCGTGAAACAGAACATCTTTCTTCCAATTCAGCTCTGTCCCTATTTCTTAGCAAGATCCTGCAAACCTCATTTATAAAATGGTGATGCTCTTCATATTCAGGCATAGCTATTTTTGTTTAGGGGTGGAGCAAAGAAATAGTACAAATTATGCTTCAGAAAACCCTTTGGCATTTTAAGAGGCATTGGGAGAACCGGTTTCAGAGTGCTGCGTTATAATGGATGTCTCCATGGATACCTCTTTGTCAGCACTTCATTAGATAAGAGCCGAGAGGTGAAAAAAAAACATTCCTGCAGGTACCTCAAAAACACCAATTATGCAAATCCCCAACCTCTAACTGACGGGTACTTGTGAGTTTGGGTGACAAAACAGATAAGCTGAGCTCCGCTAGAAAAGGAAGGCAAGAGATTTCATTTAGACTCTTGCAATTACTAAGATTTTGACATTAACTGAATCCCAGAACCTAGGAAACCCCTTTAGGCCATGAAATTGCTTCTCCCCTTACCCACCAACTTCTTTTTAATGGCAAGAAGATGGAGAAGAGAGAAATGGAGAAGCAAAATTTGGAGAAGAGTATCTGAGACCCCAGAAGCAGTTAAATGTAGGTAGAAGATCCTTCATGGCAGAACCTTCCCCAGAACTGCCCATGACCTGGAGAAACACAGCCCAGAGAAGCACCCCTTCTAGACAGTCCAGATATCAGCATCTAATTAGTTTCCTCAAGAGCATATACACAATTAAAACTAAAATCCAGCTCTAGTAGAGACACAGAAACCACAAAAAGCTTGATTTTCAGAACTGTCTGGGTAGCAGTAAAAAGACACAGTGATTGAGAAACTCATGTTGTCTGTAAGCTAGGCAGAGCTTACAAAAATATCAGGAACAAGGTGAATGAGATAGTCTTGCAGGAGGTGGGTGGGCATGATCCACTGGGACTTCCAATTTGCTCTCCCATTGCTGAGCAGAGCAGAGGTTGCAGGTTGCAAGTGTTGCAACCTCCTCCTAAAACATCTGCACTTCAGCACAGCTTAGAGCAACCACAGCCAAGGGTTTCCTTTATCCCTGAGATGTCAGCATAACTCAGCCCAATCCACACAACAAATCCTTTGGGCTGCTCTCCCGACATGCAGTGGCTCCACTGGGCCATCTACTTGCCAGGGATGGACAACACACTGCTGCTTCATCGTGCTCCTTTCCATCAGGAAAGGAGCACCAGCTCCTAACATGATAAAAATCTCCCTACACCAGTGAGCTGGGTGTTTCAGCCCCTTCACACAATTTTGTGACAAGGCTCAGCACTAAAGCCATAGGAACTACCTTCAAGTAGAATGAAAATCATCCTGATGCCCTGGGGGCACAGAACAAGGCAGGAGGTGCCTACTGTAAGCAGTTCCTACACGAGATCTTGCAGCACCTTGTTCCTGCTTCAAGCACACTCCTTCCAAAGCCAAGCAGAGTCCGCCAAAGCTTCTCCCAAGAAGAGCAGAGCCAAGACAGCTCACCTGACAAGGTGCCACTGCATCGTGCTCAACAGCATGTGGGAGTCTTAGCGCTCAGCTTGAGTACAGCGCAGAGCTGGAGCTGTCTGGCACGTTCATAGAGGTAAAATGCCAGACCCTGAGAGTGCTGCCAGCTTCCAGAATGGTTCTAGCTTGCACTGGTTGAGACCTGGCATAAATCCATGCTCAAATAGAAACAGCAGGTGGGTAGGAACCTCAAGAACTCTCCATGAGGCACAAATCACTGTCTGCATTCAAAAATACAGAGATAGGGTCTATTGGAAAGGGTTACCCAGGTAGAAATAGTGATCTTGCGACCAACCTCCTGCTGCCAACCTGCACCCAGGCAAATCATTTTCTCATATCCTTCTCTAAACAAGGGCTGTGGTTTTCTATCTGGGTATACAGCATCAACATGGGTGGTAGGATGGAAGCAATGCCACAAGAGCATCCTGCAATGCTGTTGTCAAACGGCAGCGTGACCATTAGCAAGTCATCAGGCATAAAGTTTGGATCCTCCATGTTTTGGGGCCCTAAATCAGGATAACCAAAGCTTTATTTTCAGAGGAGCCCAATACTAATAATTGCAGCTAGAATCAATACAAGAGCTTAGGAGCTTTGCAAAAAGCATGGCTTATATATGTTTCTCCTTCAAAATTAAAGGCCATTGTTCAGTGCCTCCATTAGCCATGCCCACGATGAGGGTCTCAGCATGCCATGAGGTATTTCAATGTTCCCACAGGAAAGGTGCTACAGATTGCATGAGTCAGACCCGCACTTACTGGTAGCACGAGGAAACACCATGAACATACCAGGCCACCAGCTTCTTACATGTTATTCTTCAACGACCATTTCATCCAAGCTCCTCTGCTGTTCACTTGCAAAAAATCTTCTTCTGTCACTTGAAAATTCAACATATTAATAGGAGAGATGGACAAGGCCAGGTCAGCCTCCTTGCGTCCTGTCTACAGCCAAGATCATCAGAGCCATCTGATCCAACTGCAAGCTCTTCCTTCTCATTCTGTACCCGAGCCGACACAAACCCAACTCAAACAATGCACTTATTGAGGCAGCTGAGGATCCACGGGCCTTCTCCACGCTGCAGCCAGCCTAGCTCAAGACACCCTCCCGAATCACCACCAGGCTTCACCCAGCACCATCACTTCTTCTACATTGGATGTTCTTAGTCAGCCCTACACTGAGAGGTGCCATCCTAAACTCACTTCTCCTCAGGCTATTCGGCTCTCCACCAGCATGTGGACATCCCTTAGTGAGGTCCTTCTTGGTATTCGTTCTTGCTGGAGAGACTCACGTCACTTCAATTTGCAACTGCTATGTGACTATGCCCAGACCGAGCAGCCCAAATATTTCCGTTTCATCTGTCATACAAACTTCAGTGGATTTAATTAGGCAAGAATGGGCTCCCTGGTGGAGCATCATCTTTATTAGTACTTTACCTGAGGCTGTGTGCACAGATCTGCTTGGAGGCTTCTCTAATGACAATTACTTGTGTTATTGTAGTGCCTGTCACCCCGAAGAATCCCAAAGCAGCATAAAGAGGGGAATCTTTTCACTGATCCCTGAACCGTGACCACCTCAGCAGGGCACTGTGGCAGCTGCTTAACAACACACGCAATGACCAGGGCAGGGAGGAAAATAAAAAAAGAAGCAAAAAGCTTCCCCGCTTCCCCTACTTGTGACAATGAAGCAATGAGAAAACTTTGCTGGAGGAGCTTCTAAAACACAGGCTGAGCACTGGAGCCTGTGCTACAGTCCTGCCAGATTGCCAAGTGCCTTCCGGACCCTGGCACACCGACAGGCAGAGGCAACTCTTTGGATGCATAAAAGTGCTCAGCAGCTCTGATCCTGTCCAAAAGATTTTCTGTTTTTTTTTTTTTCAGGGTGGGCCTGGAGGTAGCACTGGGAGAGGCGAATAATGCAGCAAGTCAGGGACCCTCAAGTAAGCACCTAAGTCCTGCAGAGAGCTCAGAGGAGGTTCAGGCACTTCTCAAATGCAGGAAGGAAACTGCAATTTAGAGAGTACAAGAGCACTTCAAATGCCACTGGTTTTTTTGAAAAGGCACACTTAAACCAACCTGAATTTCAGATTTTTTTTTCTTCTAGCTGTTTTCTCCAGAAAACCCTCTCACCAACAAAGCCTTGGTGTACATAAGGAACATGATGCACCCATTCTTGACCAAAACCCTTCCCTATATAAGGAAAATTTACTAAAAGCTTCCCATGACTCTGACCCCAAACTCTACTCTTCCAAGAGTGGCAAGCCAGGGCTTCCACCTTTACAGGGTGATCTCCTTAAAATTTAATCTGCATAATTATCACTGATGCTTATGATTGATGTGGCAGCAATTTTCATCTAAGCTTCAACTTTGCAGTAGATATTAGGAACTGACTGGTTCATTTTAAACATAGCTAGATTTTTGATATTAAATACAACATTAGAAAGCTTGGCAAGGCTGAATCTAACCTACACAAGGTCACAAAGTCAAAGGCGGTT
>NW_010580230.1:715226-739120 GCF_000705375.1 Tinamus guttatus
ATTTGCTTCGTTAACATACTGGGACAATAGCTCGACACCCTTCCTTGCTCAGAGTCAATGCTGAGACCGGAGCAAGCTCTTAGCACCCACTCCCATATCTCCCAGTGGGTTACTGCCAGGGCTGACCAAGTATGTGACTCTTCCTTAAGCAAATTCAACATTTAGAAATTAACAATCATTTGCAGAAGCGCATGGTAACATGGTTGGTAAGAACTGGAAGCAAGGCTGTCTCCCAAGGTGAGCGTTTCATCACTGTTGAGCAGGGCTGGTTCTGAACAAGTGACCCAGAGCAAAGGGCAAGTGCCACCAAGATGTCCAAGAGAAGACATCATTATTGACCACCTAACTCACAGGAGACTTTCAGATTTTTCCCCCCCCCCCCCTTTTTTTTTTTTTTTTTTTTGCCAGAAGGCAACTTCTTTCTGTTCCTCAGGAAATTCTGCAGTAACTACAGATTTTCTGAATATATTTTAAAACAAAGGCTTCCTTGAATATTAATGCTATCAGAAAATAATGGGAGTTGAGGGTATGTCCTTGATCATGTCTAGACAGAACCAGATATAATGGATTTCCAGTACCTGGATAGTAGATATTAATAGATTAATATTACTCAGACACCAGAAACATCTCTGTACATTATCCAGAGAAGAGGGACCCTATAGCACAGGCTCTTGCAGATGATTCATTGCCAGTCAGCTCCTGACTCTATCTGCAAATTATCTAGGAAAAAAAAAAAATGGTCAAGCAGTGCTGAGAGGTTGCTCAGAGTTGACTTGCCAGACTCGTCTCTTCTGCCAGAGGAAATGACAAATGCCATCAAATGACACCAAAACCAATGCATAATAAACATTAAAGGTCAGGAAGCTGTACCCAAAAACTGCAAGCAAAGTGACCTATCAGTCTCTGACGAAGTTCGGATCTGAATGTCACTGTTCAAGACAAACACCAGGCCAAACAAACAGGCGTGTCAGGTATGAAGTCAAATCTAGGTCTGAACTTCATGACATTGATTCAAAACTGTGAAGGAGCACAGAATTCCTACCTCCTGCTGCCTATGAAACTCTCAGCTTTCATTTTACAGCCAGCTGCCCAGAAAGGCAGTGAGGTTCATCTACACCCCACACAGTTATCAGAGGCTACTGCAATAACATGCCCGAGCTCCACCACCTGCATGGCACATATCCAGCACACAGCCAAAGAGGGATATGGCTTCAGGCGTACCAAAACCAGGAGAGGTTTTGTACCATAAATAGCACCAAAACCTTGTCTGATCAGTGTTTCCTGTGCTCTTTTGCAGATTGAAATGGATATTTTTTACTGGAAGAGTCCTACAGCACATTAGGACCAAAACAGACCATGCCCATTTCTTCATTTTGCAAGGGACGACACGACACTCCTCCACAAGAGCACACAAATATCCCCAAACTCTCCTGCACCAACTCAATGCCAGTGCTTAGGACCAATCCTCATAGTAGTATTAAGCTCACAGCTTTAAGCTTTCCACTTTTTTTATTTGGAAAAAGCCACTGTCAAGAACAGGAAGACCTTTATGGGGAAACTTAGGTGAGATGTCATGACCTAAAATAGCTTGTCCTGCCCCAAAACACTTGACTGTTGGTACTGTCAAACACTAGACTGGACAAGGAGCCGTATGGGTGAACACAAAGCCTGGTTCATGCGAGGTAGGTTGATTCCTTGCAAGAGCACTAAATGTACAGAGCAATAACCAACATACTTCAAAGATACTCTTTCTCTACAAACTTCCCTAGCATCTTTTAGGTGAGGGAAAAGAGGCACAGCTGTTCTCAAGTAAGGCATCATTTGATGACTGGCATTAGGGAACTGCAAGTTGTACATTATAACTCATTCCTGCCAAAACTCACTGCCATCAATAGACATCCCTCAGGGAAGAGGAAGCCAAAGGTCCTGAGCTTTGTTAATAGAACAGGCACAGCCTCCTCCTGGTAGAGGACACGTGCTTCCTCCATTGCTCATCACCACACGTGCGGGAGCCAGGGCTCTGTTATGTCCAACAAACTTGTTTCCCAAAGACGAGCACAGAAATGCTTACTTGGAATGCAGTTGGTTTGCTAAGAACAGCACCGTGGGCATAAGAAACATTCACACTTGCCCAGGAGCTCAGCAGTGTGAAGCCTTTTGTCGAGAAAGGGGAAAAAAGAGAGGGGGGAGAAAGAGCAGAGGTGGGCTCCTCTATGAATTAAAGCTCTTTTAGGTGTAAGCCCGGGGGGAATTAACTTTAGCACTCCATTTCAACTGCTTCTTCCCTTTCTTTTCACAGACCTGCATCAGTGCTGTCAGACTTTGATGGCTTTATGTAACTATTTAAAAATTGAACAGGCTTCTTAACTTAGGTTTAGCAGAATACACTTTTTTTTCCCTCTCTCTCTCAAATGCACATTAAGAATAACGATTTCCAGAAGAAACAAGACCTTTTCCATCCCCTGACATCAGCCACTGTAGCACAGAAAGCCACGTCCTTGAGGTTTTTTTGTACACTCTGTTCCAGCACAAGCCGAAGTACCTGCAGCCCCATTGGGCTTTCCAACTGGTAGATGGAAAGACAGGCTCATCCGAGAGAAAATACACACATTAACCATAGCAGCAGAAGCAGCAGCACCCATGGTGCAGCTCCCCAGTGGAGAAGGAGATCCTAGAAAGCAAAAAGGATGAAAGCAACCCAAGTGACAGCACATTGCAAAGCCAGTGCACCTTGGTGGTAACACTATGGCAGGCAGAGGTTTGCCCTGTCCTAAGGGCCAAAAGGCACAGCACATGACTTCCTGCTCATGTTTTTTATTTCTTTTTTTCTAAAAAAAGAAAAAAAAATCGTATTTGTTGATGCTTCATTTCGGCAATGCTGATGGTTGAGACTTTGGGGAAAAACAATAAAAATACTCAACAGCAAGATTTGTAAATAAAGTTCTTCTCTCCTAATGCATTGACTATTACACAGCATCCACCTTGGCTTGAATCATGGTCTCTTTAGGGCAAATGTTGCCTCTCAGTGCTTGCATGTGCCCCAACAACTGACTCATTGCCACTTGGGGCCAGGAGCTGCAGTCAAAACTAAACACACATTACAAGGGTCTCTCACTCAAAACTAACTTGCTCCCAGCTTGGAGCTGAACCCCTGGGCTGAATACTCTGCACCCAGCCATGACTTGTGGACACAGGCTGGGCCTGGGAAAGAGACTTGCTCAACTGTGTTTTTAGGAGAACGCGAGGAAAGATCCACCCAGTTCTGCTCCACACTCATCACTGGGCATCAGAGAGCCTTCCAGGCGGGCAACGTCCCTCACAGGTTGCTGCTTCTCCTACTAATTCCACCAATGATCCTCCAGCAGCCTCTTTCTACTCATTAACCCCCATCTCTCTTTGCTATGGGGATCCTCACTACCAAACCAGGACTAGATCCTTCTACTCAGCTCTCCTGATGCCAACGGTGCCTACCTCTCATAGGTCATGAAAAAAATCTCCAAAGAGCAACCAAGTAGTGCAATCCCATCATCACAAAGCCAAATTAATGTTTTGACATTCAAATTCTTTTACACGAGAAGACCCCAGCAGGGTTTGAGTGCTCCAACAGGAGATTTACCAGCTACTGAGGGAAACCTACAGGAAAAAAATTTAAAGACTATATTCTTAAGACAAATTCTGCTTCAAACTCCCTCAAAAAAGTGACCAAGTGAGAAGACCCCAGCAGTGTTTGAGCGCTCCAACAGGAGATTTACCAGCTACTAAGGGAAAGCTACAGGAAAAAAAATTAAAGACTATCCTCTTAAGACAAATTCTGGTTCAAACTCCCTCAAAAAAGTGACCAAGAGACAGCACAGTAAAGCTTAAGACTGGCAAAGCCCACTCCAAAGTCAAGCTGGACCCCAATTCCTCACCCATTTTGCACATAGCCACACGGCATCAACAACTGTCCTCAAAACACTCACAGACACAGCCATACCCCACTCCAGACCATGGAGAGAACCGTCCTGGGCCTGTACTCACCACATTATATGGCAGGAAGCTCCCCTCACACCACCATCAACTGTCTGGTTAACCCCAAAACCCTGGCTACCCACAACAGACCCACAGCTGCCTGCAATATCCTCACTCGACTGGATCTGGTAATGTCAAGCAAGAGTTACCCCCCACCAAACTTCTGACCTACTTTTGGGTCATGTTTCTCCCCCTCCCCTCACCTGCCCTCAGTCCCCAGTTAAATCAGTGCGAGATTTCCTCCATTATCCCCTTCCTGCTAATAGATGTGGAAAGCGGATGCCGTAACAACGCATTCCCCTGGCAACAGTTCAAAATAAATCTCAGAATTAATGCTGAAGAGTGCAGGATGCAGCAATATCTTAATCAAGCACAAGCCTACGGAGATGAGTGGTTACATTTAAGACACTGAGATACAGCTGACCTTTTGCTTGTCGCCACAGTATTTAACCTCCCAGACATACACAGAGAATCCTAGTGGTCTTGTTTAATTTATGGGTCTATAAATCAGATTTATTTTTTTTTTAATTTTTAGTGTAGCTGTGCATGCTGATTTTCAGCTGGGGTCAGCTATTTTGGAATACCGCAATGCTCCAACTCATGCAGCCTAGAAAGCAACATGCCTGGGAAAACGATTGGTAAAATGCTCAGGGTCTGGAACAGGCAAAACATCCAAATAACCTGAAAGGTTCATTGCTTTCCCTTAGTGTCCCCAGATCCACACACATGCCAAGGGAGAGAGAGAGAGAAAAAAAAGAAAAAAACACCCACCAAACACAACACTATTTGGGGATTTTTCCAGCAGCAGGTTTTTAGATATGTACCTTTTGTATATACACCTTTACACATACCTTTGGGAAGAGAAGCACAAGTGAAGAACTTGCATTTGAACAGATTAAGCAAGCTACTTTGATTAGCTCTCACAGGTTTGGATGAACACAGAGATATTTTGAATATGATTATTAATTGAAAGAGGAAAAAGAAAAAAAGATCTGTGAGGAGCATCAGGAATCACATCCCCCCTTGCAGGAGACAGCAAGTCATTGTGCAGCTTTATAAGTCCCTTTGGACTCGTCCCTGGAAAAAGTATTGCAAGGTAGGAAAATGCAAGTCTTCATAAACACGGGGGATTTAGCTAAGGAGAAAGCACATCTACACGAGCTTGAGCAGAAAGAGGAGAAAGAAAAACCACAATTTTCAACTCACTCCTAGCACCTCCACAGGGGGAGCAAATACTAAAAGTGATGAAACAGCCCCAAAACAAAGCGCCGCTTCTCAATACCCTAGCACCCTTTCTGCAGAAGGCAGCAACTCCTCTGCCACCGGGGCTGTAGGCAGCGAGACCCTGCTCGTCCCTGGAAAAGGCACGTTCTCCACGCATCTCCGGAGAGGCTCCGAACCAGAAGCTGCCACGCGCCCTCCCTCCCCTTGCCGCTTGCTGCGCACACACCACAGGCCTTCATTTCCACGTTGCTGCACACGGACAGCAGCTATTTTTGGCCCGGAATGACGCGGCGTTGTTTGCATAACTGGGTTCCCACCTCATGATCTGCCGCTCTAATAGTTCACAAAATAATTGCTGGAAAAACGTCTGACTCCCAAGAAGTGCTGGTGAAGTTCACTTTGCTGGTATCTAAAGGCGGGGAGGGAGGCCGGGAAATAAAGTCTTTCTGCAGGAGAGATCTGCCTCCCCTCAGCTTCCCTGCTTCCCATCCAGCACCACTGCCTCCAACACTGGAAGAACTTGATGTGGAACCAGAAGCCACACGCAACAGAGACCAGGTCTCTTGGGTTGTGGACACAGCAGGAGGCTGCTGAAGGTGCTGCAGCCAGCAGCTGCCCGCACACTTGAACAACTGGGAGACAACACTAACAAGACCAAAGCAAATCCACAAGACAGCTCCCACCAACACAGCCCTGCATAAGTCCAAGAACACGAACGGCACTGCAAAGAACTGAACACATCACTGCTACGGTGAAGTCTTCATACTAAAAACTCAAGAAAGCTCTTTGTTTCCTGCTGCAAGGGAGAGCTAACAAAGAAGTCAAGACTCCAAAGGGACATCCAAAATAGACATCCAAACACAGTAGTGGAGCTGCACCCACCTATGGCATAGCAGTCACAAACTGCAGCCTGACTCCTGCTTCTTCCCCAGTCAGTGGCTGAACCCACCTAAAAATCTGGGAAACATCTCAAGAGAGCGAACAGGGGAGGTCCATGGCAGGAGGACCAGGGGTAGAGGTGTTTTTGCTTCCAGGCCTACAAGCCCTTGTGTGAGGAGGAGTGCAAAGGGGAACATTCAGCACTGACTCAGCCCTGCTTGAGGGGTCTGCTTCCCTGTGCACCTCATTCTAACAGTTATTTTACTTTACCTTCCAGCCTTTGCTAGATCACATGGAGCATCACTGGGGAGGCACTCAGAATTCAATACCATCACATAAAGCAACCATGGGACATAATTGGAAAGGGTCTGACTTCCTTTGCATGTACATTTGCACAAAATCACATCTTGACCTGGAAAGTGACTCGCGACAAAAGAGCCGTCCACATGTAACATGAAATACATTCCTGAGGATAAGAATGGTCCATGGCCTGGCTGTCAAACAAGAAGCCCTCAAGGTGGTCCCAGACAACACAGAGGCTTTGAGCGGCACCCCTGAGAAGGGGGCAGTTTCTGCGGTGGTACCTCAAGGTGGTTCAGGCTGCACAGCCTGCCCTGCTGCCCTCCAAAGGGATGCAACTACTCACACCATGCAGTGCTGCACCAAGCACCCACAGCTGGTGAAATGGCCAAGGCTCCTCTCTGCACGTGTAGGGGACCTGAGCACAAGCAACCGGCCAGGCACAGCCCAAACCCCCATTGCAAAGCTGGATTCCTTGTGGATGAGCAGCCACTCAGGTGTGATGGGATAGTGCAAGACAGCTGAGTGGGAAGAACAGTCCAAGGCTCAGATATAGAAACTTCTCTTGGGAATCCCCTCCTGACTCAGCCACATCCTTCGCCCGTGGAAGTCCTTCTCTGACTCATGCCTAAGGAGCCAGCCAGGCATGACAGCTACTGTCCCCGCTCCTCCCCCTCATCCCACTAGTCCTTTCCAGGCTCGGTGGCTTTCTGCCGAACCCTTCTCCAAAACCTGGATGGATCCAGGAGACTTCAATGCAGCACGACAGCCTGAACCCATTTCACCTCGCTCATTCCAATTCTTCCCTTACAAGTTTATTCCACGGCTGCTCTCCACAGACTGACGCACAAGGTGTCTCATTGTTGCAATGGCCTAAAAACATTTAATATTAGTCAACTCAAGAACAGCCCTGCAGTCACTATTTTTTTTTTCCTCCAGTTGCACCAGAGTGCAACCACTGACCACATCACACCAGCCACAACTAACAGGAAATATCTAGTCTAGTTCAGAGAAGACCTCTCTTTCGAGATTTTTGGACAGCAGGGTAATACAGACTCCTAGATATTAAAGATAGAAAGGGATTTATTAAGGAAATTATTCTCTGTATTTTATGTAGTCAATTAAGAGATGAAGATGAAGAGATTCCCTGAATCTTCTTTGGGCTCATTCTAGGCCACATGATTTCACTGATATAAAACCCAAGTTCCATTTGCAACTTCTCATCCTGTTAATTTCATATTCCTCATTCTGCAAATACAAGTGCAGTGTTTGGCTAATGTCCCAAGTTCAGTTCAAGTATAAAAGCATCACAAACAAAACCAGGGAAAATAGATCATTTATTCCTACCTTTAGTAATGACTGGGGCAATGTGTTACCTAAGCTCTCCTTTAGCTTCTGGGTTACAAAATGCAGAGCAAAAGTCACCCAAAGCAACCAAACCTCACCTACAAGCCCCCATGGTCACATGCCAACCAAAGCACCATTACACTGTGGCCAGGTGCACTATAATTTTGCTTCTGCATGTATCCCCCCAAATCACAAGACTGCAATGAGACTGAAGGAGACATGGGAAGGACTAGAGGGGATGGCCAGAGATCTTCTTTCCAGGGGGTCCAATAGATGCAAACCAACCACTCCGGACTCAGTGCTGAACTGGAGAGCTCACAACAACATGGGGTTGGACATCAGTCCTCCCACTTCCACAGTGCAGCCCCCTATTGCAAGGGCTGAAGGGGAATCGCCCTTGGCCACATCAGTTTGATGGTACATGTTGAAGATCTCCACTCTCAGAAGACTTCCCTTCTACCCCTTGAAGGGTTTATTCCTCAGAGCCAAGATGTCCTCACACACCCAAATGCAGCATTTTTGCATGGAAGATGCATCTCAGAATCACATCTCAGTAACTACAGAAGAGATTTTCAGGCTATGACCTCTGCTTTCACCTTTCCCTCCCAAATTTAGCTCTTATTCAGCTAAATACTTGTGACAGTGCAGTAGCCCTGAATTACAAATGCAGACACAGCTTAGGAAGCACTACAAAAGCAGTTGTTCCAATATTTACTCAGAGATTTTTCATGCTACACCTAACACAGACTCTTGTTTACTGAGAACATAGTGCGCTGGGGAAGGCCAAGCCACACCGGGTATACACTGCTGCCAAGCAAATTGCCATTAAGGTTTTAGCAATGCAACACAAATTGAGGTTACATTAAAGTCTCTTTTGTATAAACTGTATCCCCAAGTGAAACCTACGGACAGAGCTGAATAATGAGTTGGAGCAAAACAATCAAGGTGGAACTCCTGAGCCATAGGCAAAGGGTCCTTTCTTCACTGACAGAGGATGAGGACAGAGAGCTTAAATTGATGTGTAGAAGGGCTGATTATGCACAGTCACCATCATCTAGCTTCAGCGATATGTGGGGTGCAGCAGCCACCACCCGCAGGGGCACAGAAGACCCGCTAAGGTTCAATTACACTGCAAAGACCTTCAATTGGAAGCCAAAATTTTTCTTAATATAAACTTACATATAACCTCTGAGAATCTCTTCAAAAGAGGGAGCCCCAAATCTCTGTTTTGCTATCCAGAGCTGAAACCCACAACACAAAGCTTGTTGTTTTGTCACTTGAAGGCTCTCATTCCAGTAAGGAGTCGTGCTCCTTCCCACCATCACATGGATGTGACACCAACCAAGGCTCACGCCCGAGACCAGCTCTGCTCTGCACAGAAACACAGCACTCTTGCATGTTATTCCTAAGCAAAACAAAACAGCCCAACCATGCTAAGTTCACAAGTTCTTATTCTTAGTACTAGCAATCTTAAAACCTATTTTGCACTTACATTCATATCCCAGTCACCAGGGAGCCAGTTCAAAGCACGAGCCATTCACACGAAACAGATGCAAACAGCTTTACGGATGACCTGGAGTTCACAGTAGACTATGCACTTTCATTCAATGTTCTTCATGCTCTGACCAGTTCATAAGCTAAATCGGAGCAGATGCATCAAACCTCAGGTGCCAGAGAGGCTGCCCGCTGCTGTGGGCCCCACTAATTGGGCTGAGCACAGCTCAGGCAGCCGCACGGGCAGCGCGTGACGCCACTTGGAGGTCACGAGGCTCCAAGGCAGGTACCTCAGGGGCTGTCAGCTTGGGCTTAAGCTGCTGGTTTCTCCTTCAATGAGCCAGGTTTTTTTCTTACAATACTGCACAGACAGCCAGAGGTCGTCAGAACTTGGAAGAAATGTGTTTATAACACCTAGAGTGGCTTCGAGGAGGAAAATAATGGAAAAAAATACATTAAAGGATTTCAGAGTACTATTAAGTAGCACAGCACAATGCTTATTAGGGTATAAAACAAACCCAAAAAAATATACGTATCAGACATAACCTGGCAGGAGAAGTACTGAAGGTTTGAAGTGAAGGATGAGAGACTAGGAGAGGATGTGTTGTCTTGGCAGTCATCCATGTGTATATATATAAACCCCTGGTCACCAACGCGCTGATATTTAGACTAATTAGCACAAACAAAGCCACAGGACTGTGCTTTTCTGTGAGCGTATTCGTACGGACAGAAGAGCTAACAACTAGCTAACTAAATATATCACTTCGATTAAATCCAGCTCACGTATCAGAATGCAGCAGTCTACAACCCCTTCCACACCTCCTTCCTCCTCCAAGCAGCAAGGCTAGAGGAACATGGTGCAGGACACATTTCAAGCAGGGAAAAAAACCCAACCCCACCAAATAAAGTGCGCACTCAGCATTACGCTGGGAGATAAAAATAGAAAGCAGGCCAGCTGGTACAGAATACCAAGCAGCATCCCTACTCAGCGCAACGCAGGAGGAGCAAGACAACCCAAATCCACCTTCCCTTCACTGCTCTCTCCACTGCTGCACGTTGAAATTAGGAGAGAA
Organism: Tinamus guttatus; assembly: GCF_000705375.1. The sequence goes on from NW_010580230.1 coordinate 725,555, forward strand.
CAAGAATTCCCACATGGCTCTGCATGTACCACCCTCTGGGGCTTCAGTTTACTCATCCCCACCTAGAAATGGGATGACAAAGTTTCCCAGCCCGCTGAACCTGTGTTCAGACCTGCAGATACTCATTTGTTAGGACAGCTTGGGCGTGATGGAGAAGAGATGAGACACGAGCCATGGGCATGAAGAAAGAAGATACCAGAAGGTGTGTGGACACTGGGAACAGGATGAGCTGAGTACAGGATGAGCTGCTTGCCCTTCTCTCCTGCTGTCACCATTTTCTTCTCCAATTGTATCTTCCTGCTCTTTTCCTGCCTTGAGGCACAATGGAGAAGTACCACAAAGCGAGATGACCTGGCCCCTCAGAGCAGCCATCCCCACGGCCTAGGCAGAGACATGAAGACAGGGCCATTCACAGAGTGATCGACCTGGTCACCAGATGAGACATTTTATGGTCTTGACCGATGCTTCACCAGCAGCTTCTTGCTCTGTCTCCACCTCACATGTGCACACTCGGGATCAAAACCAGTTGCAGCTTCTCAAGGAGCCTTGCCTCTGGTTTGGAAGAGTAAACCACTCCTTTCTGTACTAGATCCAGCCACTTGACTGGTCTTCAACTGCCCATGAACAGATTTGACAGGAAATACCTGAGCCCACAAATCTTTACTCGACTTTATAAATCTCCTCAAAGAAGAATTTCCCTTCGGGCAACAAGGTGATTTACAGACCCATAGATCTTCACTCAGCTTGGAGCAGAGGTGACAAATGAATTTTTGAGCTCTGCTGTTGCTGGTCACATTTATAAAGACCTGCGAGAGCAGGGTAAACACAGTGTTTCTGATTTATAAACCCTGGCACTAGTTTCACACCTGCCTATTCCCCAACTCCAGCAGTATTTTTAGTTCACTGGAGCTTTAATTTTCACCTGCCTTTGGAAGGTTGCTCCAATTCCCAGTCTCCAGGCTCAGTCAGAAGTAGGCCTGTGCATTCGGGTGACTCGGAGCAGGGGCCACCTTGTTTCTCACGCTTTCAGCAGCAGGACTGTGCCACAACACAAGAGCACCTCTGCTTCAGAGAGGGGCCTGAGGGATGGCTACCAACGCTGCAAAACGTACGGTTCCTCTTAACAGATTATTTGATTTATTAAACTGGCCCCAACACAGCCATGCATCAGTCAGCATAAGCTGCTGAATACAGTAATGTTTTATGAGATACAACACGACTGACCATATTCCTAGGTAGGGCTTACACACTCTACAGCAGGACAGTTCAATTCCATAAGAATGACAGGAATATTATATTTGTCTGCCTTTATTCTGCCCCACAGCACAAATAACTCTACTGGTACGGGACGTTACTGGTACGGGATGACATGACAAGCTAAAAGTCAAGATGTTCTGCACCCCTGTAACCAGAATGGCCTTTCCAAGTCAAAAGCAGCAACTGGTGCCTCATATCGACGTAGAGGGGGAACCTGCAAACCCCTGCAAGCAGGGTAGGACGCAAGGGAAAAGAGAAAATCCAGCTCCCTCTAGCTCATATCTCAGACCACTAAAACTGTGACATTCATGGCCAACTTACTGCATCTTCCAGGGAAGACCAAACACCCAGAGGTTGGGTGCAACACCTTGCATGGATGAGTAACATCCCCATGCACAAACAAGCGGGCGCATCAGACACAGCATGAGATTTTTTCCACTGTTACCACATTTTTGTGCTTCCCAGAAAGGCAGGGACATCCCCAGTTCCCCATCTGTGTTTACCTCCCCCACAGAGAACATCATCCCCCAAACCCTCTGGGATTGCATCTCTACTAGCAAAATGCCTGGGGAAAGTGGGGGGGACATAAACATGTCACTGAGATGACATGGTGACAGAACCAAATCCAAAGGTTAAAAAGCAAGGAAAAAAAAAAAAAAACCACACACACACATCAAGATTGTGGACTGAATCTACAGGTGACTGGAAACATTACAGCATGCTCCAGGCGCAGAAAGCACTTGGCCAACGGAGAGAGAGAGACCCAATACCACTGTTGGTCCCAAAATCCTCCAAAATACAGAGGGGAACTATTTTGGTGGGAAAAGCTTAATGCTCCCCTTGTTTAATGCCATAACCAAGCACATCCCCACGGGTGGCTGACGGGAGCGGGGAAGCTCTCCCTGGAGCAAGCTGCCAGTTTCCGAGGCTAAACGCGCGGGAGGGAACCGCCAGCCCCACGGCGGGGAGAGGACAGCCCAGACGGCGCCTTACTTTATCCACCAGCAGCTGCTCAGCTCCAGGCTTCCGGGGCCTCCAACCGGCCGTTCCTGCAGTCCCTGCGCACCTCCAGCGTCTTTGAACCCAGGTCGTTCCCAGCTGCCAGGAGAAAATCCACAGGAAAAAAAATAAAAAAATAAAAAAATAAAAGAGAGAGAGGAATGACAAAAGATAAATGCTGTGCTTTAGCTCAGGCTGGGGGCGGAGGCTGTTCTTTTAGACGAAGGAAACAAAACTGTTTGCAAGAGGCTCATTCAACATCTTTAGGAGAAAAAGAAAGAGCGGGGAGTATATTTAGGGGCTTTATTCGATGCTCCTGGGATGCAGGAAAAATAGCGCAGCTTGCAAGCTAGAGAAAGGCAGGCACAATTAAGGAGCCAGATTCAGAGGCAGTGTAGGCAGGTAGGGCTGAGGGCGCAGGCTCCCCCCGAAACAGCAGGCAGCACTTCAGTATAATTTGGGACAGCTCCTTGGGCCAGGACTGCTCAGGGCACTTCTGCAGCCTGGGAGCAGCAGCGATCCCAGCTTCACAGCCACTGGGGTCTGCAAGCTGCTCCTCCAATTTATGCAGGAAAAAATATATATAGAATATCAGAATATCAGAAATGTCCATAAAAATATCGTTTTCAAAGAAACTGGTGGAGCTTTCTCATCTGGAGCACTGCAGGCCAGCTGCTCGCAGATGCGATTCCAGTCCCGTTTTAAGCAAGTTGTGCCACTCGCCCCACATCGCAGCTCAGCCCTTTGAAGGGGACACCCCAACCCCACTTGTGGGGAGGAGGAGGTGGCACACAGTGAAGGAGGACTTGCACTACCTGGCAAAACTAAGCTCTCCTCTCAAACCAATTTCTCAGCTTCCTGCGTTGTCCCACTCTTTTGGGTGACGCTGTCATTCCAGGTGACACAGGGTGTTTTGCCCTGTGCTGGGCTAGCAGGCTCTCTCCTGGTGGACAGGGCTGAAAGACTGTCCCTCGCCAGCAGCAGAAGCAAATGAAAACCCTCTCATTCTTGACCCCCTATGTTTTCTATAGGCTGTCCTGTGCCACACCGCTGAGGTCCCCGGAGCGCTTTGCAATCAGGCAAGTCAGGATACGGAACATCGCTCCGTCTCACAGAAACAGGCTATTTATTAAATTCACAGCCATGAGCCTAGTGCTGCTCCCCGATCCCGAACACAGGGGCTCAGCTCTGCCCGGGACAGCACCAGGGCCGAGGTCCCGCTCCGGGCCCCCGGCACAGCCCGGCAGGGCAGCAATCCTGCCTCTCTGCCAGCGTTGCCGGGAGGGAGATTGCACGGAGCCCCGTTTCCTAAACGCGATGCTGACGTAGGCGGCCTGCCGCTATTTTTAGCGGCACACGTTTCACTTCCCAGCCTTGGAGAAAATCAAGCTGCAGCGCGAGCGCCGAACACAGCGAGAGGCGGGCAGCGGCTCCGGCAGCAGCGCGCCCGCAGAGCAGCACTCGCGAGCAACGTGCAGACGCAGCAAGGCTCACGTTTTTTAGCGATGCACACGCTGCTCCCCGCGTGCTGCAAACATGTGCCCCCCTAGAGCCACCAGGGATGGAGGCAGCTGCTTCTCCTCTTCCTCCCCGCTGCAGCTCACTCCTGATGTGCCACTGCCACACGTTAACTCTTTGGGCTCCTGGCACGCTTGGCGACGCCAGCACAGCCTGGCAGCAGTTCCAGGCCCATGTGCTGCCAAGTCACGGGATTCTTGGTGACAGCAGGTGTCCTTCAGGAAATAAAATTTCCTCACTCTCATTATCAATCGTTTTTAATTAGAGGTTCAAAAGTGATGTCACCTACTCTGCCATCAGCCTGTATGCATGCCAACCCAACACGCTGCCAGCAAACGCATCCTGCAGAGCTCTCCTCTAGTGTCACTTTGAGCAGGACAAACTACAGTTACCGTAATCAGGTTCTCCAGGAGAAAGCTCATTGCAGAGCTTGGTTTGTGACACTCTGCTCAAGAGCACTCAAGGAACATGTGAGCTTTCTTCTGCTGCCCTGTACTTCCAAAAAGATGTCAGACCTGAGCTGCGACGTGAGCTCATTGAGAGCATCCACCACCATCCCAAGTGGCAAGTTTGGGATAGTCTCAGCATCTCAGATCTCAACATGGAGACGATAGTAAATGTGGATGCAAACCCAAGCCATGTCTGACTTCTGAACCTGCTCTTGCCCTTGCCTTGCTCCGCAGGACACGTGGGATGGAAAGGTGCATGTGTGAGTACAACACCCCAGCTACTCACCGCCCGTGCTCAGCAAGAGCCGCCGCCTCCAGCCCAGCTGGTCCAGCCCCATCGGGGTGCTCTGCGACAGGGGTAAGGAGCGACATCTCTCCAGCAGGATTTTGAAGGGAGGCGCTTGTGGGGATGGATGAAGAGGATGAGACAGAGGCTGGCAAGAAAAAGGGTTGGAGAAGAATATTATCAATATTTGTCAAATCTTTGACAAAACAATCACAGCATATTTAATATTTTTTTTCAAGGCACTGTAATACACCTGAGATGTCCTTGTTTAGTTCTCACCATCCCCTGCCCTTATTTTGGGGGGGGCAGAAAAATAAGTGTATCAGGCTGCTCTAGCTCCCATTTTACAGAGCTCACTAGCTTCAGCACAGCTTCAGGGTAGCACTTTCCATGTTCCTCAAGTACTTTCCAGGTTCCTCCTAGCACCTTTCAGTAGCACTTATCTTCCAAGGCACTTTTGGGAGCACCAACTGAAGATGATGTCTCTGTTCTGGACAGCAATTTGTCTACACCCACTGCCACAGAGTCCCATGCTGGGGGACTTGGGTTGGGATTTGTAGCCTCCACAGCCAAGCAGGGCATGGCTTGTGCACCCTTTGCTGGACTACGGACAAGGGCAGGCCATTCATCTCCACTCTTTTCTTCAGGTGGCTGATGGCCATCACCGTTGGCCACCTCCTGAGGCTGTGCTGAAGAGACAGATTACTAAAACAATAGAAAATGTGACAAAAAGGATTTTGGAGATGCAGGTGTAGCATTTAAAGGACACAGTCACAGCGCGGCACAGCAAGCTTTGAAGGACAGTCATGGAGCAGCACAACGAGTTTGCAACATCTCTGCTGATGGTGCCGTTCAGGAGAATGATCTGCTTGTCTTTCTGCCTGCCCAGCATTTTAGCAGAGAAATAAAAGTTACTAGGTTTTAGAATAAATCCACCAAGAACAATTCCTGCAAAACTGACTGAAGTCTTGCTGATAACAACATCTATGTAAAAGTGAAATAAATTAGTAACAGGATGTCATTTGCCTTGTTTCCCAAAATCTTAACGAAACACACCCTTCCAGGCATTTCCAGAGGTCATGTAAGGCCTCATCCAATTCCACAAACAGAAGCCCACAGATGGTCTTTGAAGTGGACAGGAGGCAAATAATCATAATAACAGCATTGCTATTAATACTGTGCTGCTGGATTTTCTAGGTCTTTACCTCAAATCTTTGTTGTTAGCTGAGCAGCAGATGACTCTCGGGGAGCATTTCCTGCTCATGAAAACAGTTCCAAGGCCTTGTTATCGTCGCTAAAAGGTTAGCTCCAAATAGGTACTGCTTTGACCATCTGTCTGGCCTGACCAATGGTCTGGGGTGCTCAGGTAGAAGAATAAGGACTAACTATATTGCCTAGTGCTTCTACCACTTGCTCTGGAGAGCGACACCACTTGGGCTGGAACAAGGTCCCAGAGGGCCTGACACAGGCGCACACACCCAGCCGGGCACTCCAGCTTGACAGGGTTGCCGCGCACCTTCTTCTGGACCCCTCCTTCATGGTGTCACTGTCAACACTCCTCCCAACAATGTTTTATCCTTATGCCTTGCACAGTACCAACAGTTTGTACTCTTTCCGATGATGATAGTGTATCTCGTCTCCAGACTCAATCCTGACCAGGTTGCAAAGGGTTCAAATGTAAGAACAGGATAAATTACATCATTTCAAAGTATAACTGGGACCAATTTCCAGTACTTGGAAAAAGCCTATTCTTTTTTGTTTGTTTGGGGTTTTTTTTGTGCATGTTCCTCCCCGCCCCCCCCCCAGGAAAATTATTCCTTTTTTCCCCAAAAAGGATTCACAATGAAATGTGGAAGTTATCATGGTGGTTTCCCTGGAAGCTGGCTAGCAGCAACTGCTACCATCGCTATACCATGAGCCTGGAAAATACTACTTGAAACTACTTGAGATCTTTGCAACCGAGGCACCTGGGAAGCAGCAAAGTACCCTGGCTACATCTGAGGGAAACAGAGAAGCTAGAACTACCCAAAGACGCAGTGCAAGCCTATGGGTCAACCTTGGCTTGATCTCTCATGCCCAAGTCCCAGCACAGGCCCTGTATCCACTCAACCAGGAGCTTCTCTTGCTCACACAGCAGCAGGGAGGTAAAGAACGAAGGCCATTTTCCCGCCAGAAAAGGTTTTGACCCACGATCCCTCTATCACACAAACCCATAACGCCCAGCAGTCCCCACTCACAACACCAACGGTGGTAGGAGAAAGACTGGTCTGAGGCAGGGAGCTAGGTGAAAGCAGGACCCAACACATATTTTAGGAAAACATGTGGAAATCTGAATTATCCATGTGTTCAGTGGGTGATTTTATACATACATATATAAATAAAATGGATATATATATATGCACGTAAAGCCTATCAGCTTTGCAGGCTCAACCTGCCTTTCACTGACGATGCTAAAAATATGCTAAAAAAAGCTGCCACTCTACATAGCACTAAATATAGGCTTTAATTCAAGATTTTGCCTGCATGCTGTGGTTATTAAAAATATGAAAAACCTGAGCAGCTTGGAGTTAGGCTTTAAAGGTTTTGTCTCTTTTAAAAATAAGATGATTGTCAGGCATAACCACATTAAAGGCCATAAATACACAGGCTCTTCATTCTGCAGCTAAATCATGCCTCACTACAGGCTAGAATATACTGCTCCTTTGGCAACAGCAGGATTTAGAAAGTAAAGTACTATTTCTTACTGGGAAAGGACTGTGAAGGCTTTTATAGGCAGAACTACCAGCAGCAGGCTGGGAGACAACCCAGCCTCTTGGCAAAAAAAAAGGACAAGAAAAAGTGAGCTGTGATGATCAACTCTGGGAAACACACATTTCTCAGGTAGCATCATTGCTGGCAATGCCCTGTCAAGCACAGAATAAATATAGTAGCTACACGTTCCCCCTGGGAACGAGGCAATGGCTAGAAAACCTCTGCACTGGTGGGAGAAGCTGAGGTGGGCTGTGCTCGTGCGGGACGCTCTGGCTATCGGAGCACGGCCCTGCACACGCGCCCTGCCACGTGTTTGGGCAAACCCGCCATCCCAGCTCCACGTGCTCCCACTGGGAGCAACCCACTGCCCCAGGACTTTCCCCCCAGGCAGCAAAGCAGGGGCAGCTACTGCTCAGAAATGCACTGAGCCAACACTATGATGAAAGCATCGCTGGTGGCAGCAACACGGGCGCCTTCACGGCGCGTGGGCAGGTTGGCTGCGTATGTGACAGCGAGCAACACCAAGGGGACACGAGTTTCTGCACCTTCAGCCTTACGGGACACGGAGGAACCGTGTCGGTACAACACTGCGGGTGGGAAACAGCCACCCATGGCCTGCTGCGACGCTCAGCAGCAAGTTCAACCAGAGAGCTCCATGCATGGGCTTCCAGGGCCCTGACATCAAACCGCCTGCAAAGCTCTGGGCATCCAGCGGAGGGGCTGGCACCAGATGCTACAGGGGACACCTTTCCCCCTAGGTGACCGCATCCATCAAAACCTGATTTTCACCCTTCAGACAGCCATATTCCCCCCCAAAAAAATCATCCTAAAAACAGCTCTTCTACATCGGACCACAAAAGCTTGCAGTCAGACACAGCCTTTAAGCATTTTGGAGAAAAATCTCAAAATCCTTTCAGCAGAGATTTCTTTTGCTCTTTAAAAGCAGATCCTTCGTTTCACAAGTAGCCAGCAGAGGGCACAGACAGACTGCAGTGAAGATCGCTCTGCAGGAGCAAGAGGAGCCAAACCTGCGAGGGAGCAGCCCATGGGCACAGCCCCAGAGAAGGGCAGGGAAAAGCCCCTCTGCCAGCACTAAGCCTAAAACACTCTTCTGCATCCTTAAAACCCTAAGCCAACACCCGAAATAGGAAGCACATCCCAATAGTGCAGCTTTTCCTCAGGTCATTCCAAGGGGAAGCATCAAAACCCTTGCGCATCCTCCCTGTCCAGCAGCAAGCCAGGTGGTTTGAAACCCCAATGGGAACGTGCCAACCACATACCAGCCTCTGTGGTAGCCCAGCTGCCTCCCCGACTAAGCAAGGGGTCTCCCCTGATGAAGAACTAGGTGTCTTTCCACTTCCTACACCCTCATCACTGCTAGAATCCTACTGAGTGGTTACTTGCCCATAATAGTACCTGCCTCAAAGACCTTATAATTTTATAATTAATTTACAATTTAAAATGATAATTTTAAGGAGGAGGTTGCTAAAGCAAGAAACAGCAGTATTAACTGAAAAAGAGTGCAGCCAAATCAAGATTCCATCATTGCACTCCCCCGTCCTCCTCCTCATACACTATCTCCTGCCAGGCTGGGTCAGGCAGCCCGTGTGAGAAGCAGGGCCTTTGCCCTCTCTGTGGAAGACTGCATTGGTTGTCTTAAAAAAAAACACCTGCAGGGGCTATTTCTGCTCTGCAGGTACATCTGGAAGCTGCTGGACCATTTGCTTACAGCAGTTTACCCAGTCAAGCCACCCCAGCCCGGCAGCATCTTCCCCCCACTTGCTGTTGAGGGCAAATCCTCTGATCCATGAACGGCAGCCTGAAAGTGCAGGCAGAGAGCAGTGACCGGTGTCCTGGGGAGCAGAGGCCAGCAAAGAGCTGGATTTACCCAAAACAGCAGGAGCCCCCGAGCTCGCAGCTAGTGCCACTGCCAGGCTCACTGGTCACTGTTCCTGCTCCTCCTTCTCTCTCCTGACCTGCTGCTGCTCCAGGCTCACCTCTCCTAGACCACCAGTCACTCCCAATTCTCCTGTTGCACTCAGCCTGGAATGTCGGGGAGGCTTCCTGACCCTATCTGCCCTGCTTTGCTTGATGCTCTCATGCCTACGTTACCTCGCTCCTGCCCAGATGTTTTTCAGGCTGGTCCCTGTTAAGGACAACATGAGATGCCATCCTCATTCAAACCCATCCTAAAAACACTGCTGCTCAGAGGCCACAAGAAGGGTGCAACCACCATTCACCCTGCTTCATAAGCGCATGCAGCTACACCATGAGCTCTCATTATTTTGTTATATCACTCAAAACGGAGGAAAAAAAATAAAACAAATCCAGGAATAACTAACAATGGTGCTGCCCAGTTTAGCCAAGAGTCACAAGTTCAGACTATTTTCCCCTCAGTATTTCTAATCTGCTGCCAATTTTCAAACACTTCCCCTCTTGGCTCAGAAGTTACCACAACCCCTTTCCCAACAGGGAACAATGTCATCACCTCTGCAACATCTCCAGGCTTTCCAAGCCCAAAATGGAAGGAGAAAGTTTCTCCATGACTTGACCCGATTTCCCTACCTGGCACCTCAAAAAAATAGGAAAGGAGGTCACCGTCCAAGCCTCTGCTAACCAGCAGGATACAGGAGAGAACAGCTGGGCTTCAAGCTTCTTCCTACCATGGTTTGTCCACACACCAGTACTGCTTCTACAAGTGACACAGAGTGACCTGAGCTTCACCAGACCGTTTGGTGACTGAACTGAGCAAAATTGCCCCCTCATGAGAAATGAAGTTGGCCACTGACAAGGAGTAAGCTCATACGACTGCCACCGCTCCCCCTTTCCTGCCCTGAGGTACATGCTTGACGGGCTCAGAGTTAACAGCAGGGAGACTACTGGTTTCAGGAGACCTTTGCTCATCTCACACATCTGTCTTTCTCATCCACGTGACTTCTGAGCTTTCGTAGTGCTACGAGCTGGACAATACGCATTTATAAGATCTAGAAACTCACCCAAAACGCAATGCCAACTTAAGGTTTTGGCAATTTTAAGGGCTTTAGAAGGCTTGCTTTAAGGAATGCACAGCAGGAACACACTGCAGTTCTTAGAATCACAATTTTCAATGGGATTGAATGGATTAAGCAACCACCATTACCCACCTTTCAGTTACGGCTGTGTATTTAGCTACCTTGAAGGTGATGGAATTTTGCGCAGACAGATGCAAGGCAGCTCTGACCAGACCTCAGCCAGCACCACTCGTGTGAGCAAGGCATTTTGGTCACGCCATATACCAAGGCTTTCTGTCACAAGCTCAACACCAACCTAATGAGGCCACACAGCTACTGACAGTCTTAGAGGATGGAGAGGGCTTACTCCAATGTCCCAGAGAAACGAACTGATTAGCTCTACAAGACATGGAGTATCTTTCTTTTCTTGTACTACATGTCAGGACCCTGACACATGACCATGATCCTAGGTGCTGTGGGATAACAAGCCCCACTTAATAAATCAACTATGGCCACTAGCACTGCTGCTTTCCTAGGTACCTGAGGGCACAAGGGCCACAGCGATAGCTCTCAATGCTGTTTATCCACTGCATGCTTTAGAATTACGAACTTGCCAAAAGGGCTTTTGTTCCATTTTCTGCTTCAAATGAACTAAATACAGAAGGCAAAGCAAAAATAAAGACAGTGCCTGGAAATAAAGTTCTGCTACAGCTCTCTTCTGGGTGCCTTGTTATAAACGACACAGACAAACGATCAGAGCAGGAGCAGCTCTTATGGTTTATGTTAGCAGCTCAGGAATATACCAGCTAAAAGGCTCCTCTTGGTCCGATACAAAACCTGTGTGTCTACTGCCATCGTTCATGTGACAGTCTAATTAACTGAAAATCCCAATGAGATACATGTGAAAATACTTTCAAGTGAAAAACACCTTCACAAGAAATACCATACAATAAAAGCATGGTCTTATTGCTAGCATAACAGTGGAGATTACTCATACCTTCCCATTGTTGAGCTTGCCAAAGGAGACAATTGTGCAGACGTTCATTTGGAACGGGCGGCGCGTTTCATTGCAGTTAAAGTCATCCTCGCCGTCAGGGAGCTCTTCAGAACTTAGTTCCACAGGTGAACTTGTTCCATGCTTTTTGACAGGGTAATCAGTCTGCTCTAAAACTTGTTCTTTAACTGTTGCACATTTTAAAGAAATCACTGCAGAAAAGTCATGGCGAGCAGCTGGAGAGCTGCCCAGGTCCTCAGCACCCAGATTATTCACAGAAAGATCTTGAGAACATGACAGCTTCCTGCCCAAGTCTTGTGTCTCCTGTAGAGTACTGCTTGTATCTTCAACCTCCAGTTCATTCGCAGACAAGTCCTTCAGATATAACTCAGTATTCCTTAGGTCCTGCATATCCAAGTCTGTCTTTGAAAGATCCCGAGCCTCTGCTGGAGAGCAACCCATGTCTTTGGTATCCTCTAGAGCACAGTCCACACTCTCAGTATCTATTTTAGCCAGAGTCATGCATGAAAATTGTGGCAGAGCCTCAGAGGGGTCTTGAGTAAAAGAGTCATCTGGGAGCTCTGGCAGCGGGGAGATGGGTGGTTCTGGCCCAAATGGAGAAAGGGACGTTTCATTAAAACTATCATTCTCGCTGCCCAGCACAGAGCAGCCAATTTCTTGAGATACCTCCAGGTTTTTGCAAGGCCGCACAGGCTCCTTCCCCGTTGAACTCTCAGAGCTCTGATTATCCCAGATGCCCGAGTCCGGAGACTGCAGAGATGCTCCCACGCTGCAGAAAGCCCTCGCGTTCTCATTCTCGATCACCAAGGCCTCTTTGTGGCAGGTGGCATCCTGCCTCCGGCTTTTGAAACTGGACTGAGGCCTTCTCTCATCTGGTGAAAATGCCCTTGAAGACCCTCGCAACTTCCTAGCTGCCTCAGCAACACTGTTAAAGAACCTCACAACACCCCCAAAGTGAGTGGCTTTGGTGGCACTGTGTGATTTTTTTCGCTGGCTAAGACTCTCCTCACATCTCGTATCAAAGTCCAAATAAGAAGTAGAATTATCAGCTATACTTTCTAAGTTCTGGAAATTGGTTTCAACCCTTTGATCTGGAGGCTTTGAATTATCTTTGCTAGTTAATGAAATTCCTTTCAGATAGCTCCAAACATCAGAGCTTTTCCCTCTTCTGCTCTCCTGTGGGAGCACAATACACCTCTTTTGATTGTCCCCTTCTGTAATTGCAGAACTCTTAAAGTTTTCCAGATTCAAAGACTCACTCTTTCTAACTGGTATTTTATGGCAGTTACTATCATTATCTTCGCTCTGTAATCTGACACTAATATCCCTGAGCCATTTATTTTCATTGGCATCAATTTCAGGAATGCTGATATTCAGCTCTACATCTTCAAAAGAAGAATCCAAATCATCAATATACCCTGCGTATGAGTGGCGGGAAGGCCTCTGATTGTCCCCCAGCTTCTTAACCCTGTAGACTGCTCTTTGGCCGCTGCCATGATGGTCCTCCTCAGGGGCACAAGCAACCTGAACTTTGGAGGCTCTCAGCTCTACATTCTTAGACATGCTGGAGGTTCTGAGCTTTCTCAAGGACCTCACCCTGTCCATGAAGGTTGTTTTTTTTTCTTCTGAGGCCTCAGAGGTAACTCCAAGCAGGATCATGGACTGTGGTCTTTTGTTATTCATGGAGGGACCTTTCCTTCGACTAACAAAATTCCAGATCCGGCTACCCTTGGCCTTTTTCTTATACCGGGGCATTTCTTCCTGTCCATTCTGGGCTGTGCTACTGGAGGTGCAGTGCTCATCACCGCAGATCTCCAACGCATCCATACTGCCTTCCTCCATGTTTGCTTGGAAAACCTGGTTTGCATATCCATTTGGCACTATCTCAGGACCAGAGTGCTTGCAGCCCTCTCCAACTTCCATATCTCCAGCTGGTTAGCTAGCATCAGGTGTCACAGTTCCATGGTCTTCAGCTTGTTTTCTCCATAAGACTTAAGAAGGGAGAAAAAAAAAGGCAGGCAATTAGAAGATTTTTTTTTCCACCCGCATAAGACACACCTTATAAAATTAAAGGTCAAATCTCATCCCAGGGACAGCTTTGGTGGCTTTGCTACTGATTTCAACAAGGCTGAAATTTTGCTCCTAACTTGTAAAAAGTTCAAAGCCACTCAGATCTGATTTAAATGACTGAAGCTTGAGTAACCACAAATAAACTTCCTGCATTAATGAAGTTACCACAAAGTATACACGGATTACTATAAATCACATCTTGCTCTTACAAATCACTAGGACTCCGAATAT
>NW_010580230.1:739134-756181 GCF_000705375.1 Tinamus guttatus
AAAGAGGAAATTACAGTCAAATGTCCCTGTGCACGTAACTGCCATCTTCGCTAGCCCCATCTGCCAGAACTAACAATGCGCTCCTGCTGAGTTCAGTCTACTCGGGCAGGCATTCAAAGGAAAGCCAGGATGAGCCTTTTCCTGGAACTTCGGCAGTTTCAGAATATTTCAGCACCAGAAAATCTATGGTATCCATGCCAGGTTTTTCCACTGTACCTGTGACACCAACACGAGAATCCCTTGCTGGGAAAGGACTGCTGGCCGAAAGCTGCAAGGCAATCACACAACCCTATGCAAAATACATACGTTCCCCCTCAAGCGAGTTCCAGACTAGGGAACAAGGCTAAAACCATTAGTACACTGCACAACACTGAAGGAACCCCCTCCATGCCCTTTCTGGGAATACATTTGAACTCCTGTTCATATTGATCCCAAACCTTCCTTTCCAGTATTGCATCTCTCAAGGTGGCCTTGGGTTCAGTGTCTCCCCATGCAGCACGCACAACATACACCAAAAAGGGTTAAGTCACCTGAATTCCCTATCCCTGCTGACCAGCCATTGTCCTTTTGAAAAACAAGGGGCCAGTCAGTAGGGCCCATTCCTTGTCCAGATTTGCAAGGTTGGTTGACGTGCATCAATTTGCTCCAAAATATCAGAGTGCGTTTGCTATGAAACATTTCCTTTTGCTTAGGAAATCAGTATCCCATACCATAGTTGCCAATGAAACAGTACAACCCTTCTACATTATGGAAGCTACTCTGGCCTCTACCCACTCTCTGCACCTTCACACAAGACCTTGTTTTTCTCATGGCAAAGGGTAGCCTTTAATTCTCAGAATTCCTCTTCCTTTTCCAGGAAGGTTGACAGGTAAGTTAGGACTGCACCAAATGCAACCAGCTGGCATCAGTCATCTTACACAAACCTGTGTATCTATGGCCACAATCCTCCTCCAAATTCCTTGCATTTTTTTTCAGAGTATCCAAATCTTTAAGAAAGCAGTAGGCACTTTGTAGCTCATTCACGATTGCATAACATTTCCTTGGCAACAAGGCATTTTTGACACAAGACAGGTGGGTGTGATATCAATCTGGCTCCTCTTAAATGTGCTTTAGCAGATAGAAACAACAGCAGAAAAAAAAAAAAAACGTAGGGCCAGGTAATGCCAGCTGAAGTTAATAGTTTCTCATGGCTTAACGGACACTGGATCAGGCCCAAGCATCCAGGCCTGTTTGTCCCAAATGACCATGCAGGAACCCTTGATTTACTTGGGCACTTTGGTTCTCTTGGAGCAGCCTGCACAGATTCCAATAGTCATCTCCATGTGTTCTCCACATCTGTAGATGTTATAATGCTTAGCAGCTAGGACCTTCTTCTGGAAAGAGGACCCACAGAAGAGTTTCCAGATTAAATATCTCACAGTCACATCAGCTTTAAAAATTCAACTGAACCACAACTCCCTATAGGAGATTATAAGGAAACATAGTACAGATGTTTCAGGAAGCTTATTTCCAGGTGATGAGTTTCATCAGCACCCAAAAATCAGAGCTCGCCTTGCACCGACTCCATGTCAGGTCTCCGAGCAGGAGGAAATTTCATTTAGCAGTTAATCTTGGCAGCAGATTCCCAAAGGAGCAGGGAAGACTCCTCCCAAGCAGGCCACGAAATCCATGAGGTCACAGAGACACAGTCTCTGGGTACCTATGGGAGCATTTATGGATCTGCACGGAGCAGGATGGAGGAAATGACCAATACAAGATCTGCTGGAGTTGTTGTTCATGAGGAGCACATGACACAAGAAGAGGGCTGAGGGCTAACTTTTTTTATTAGGTTGAAGCTTTATTTTTAACTGTGATAGATAATAAGCATTCCTACTTAGATGTTATAATTAGAGCATTCTATAGTCACTCCTCCTCTGACGACCAACCATACCCAAATATCCGAGCAAACCAATTTCTACCTTTCGCTAACAACCTGGCCCCATCAGCACTGTCAAAGGCAGGTTCTGATCAGCACCACTGACACAACCACCCTTTTCTTCTTTATCTGCTCTTTTAGCTGCCAAGCTGTCACTACCAAGAGCAGCCTCCTCTCCATGTTCCTGTGACACCAACTCCCAAAAGTCTCTGTCCTGTGCATTGGCCAGGTCCTGAATTCATATTGCTTGAGAGCACACTGAGACTGCTGCCTGCTAAACGCACCGGGAAGCTGGCCCTCACCTCCTCCATCACCCTCTCCAGACATGCCAAGGGTCACGTCATTCCAGAAGGCCTAAAGGACCAGCACCAAAACAGGAAGAGCAGTGGGAACTCACCCGGGTCGACAGCTAGCTGCCATTATCTACCAGGCACAGGAGGGCACGGCAGGCCCGTCCCTTAGCCAAACACATGCCCCCAAGCACCTTGCACAAGCAACATCCAAGCCACTTCCCTGCCTCTGCTCAGGCTTGGGACAGCTCTCCGAGGCCCTCAGGACGTCTCTAACCTCTGGGCAGCAATAAACACGCTTAAATTCCTCTGGCAGGGTACACACGAGGCGCTGCTGACACGTGCTCGCCAATTTGGGATGGGGCACCCGGCGAGGTAGCACCGGGAGCTGCAGCGCGCCAGGGCCTCCAGGGACACACGCTTCCAGGCAGCTCTTCCTCCACAGAGCATGAAATAACAAACAACCCGGAGCCTTTGGCCATTGTTTGCCCGGGAAAGGGGGGTGGTGGGGCCGGGGCACGCGGCGGAGCCGGCCCTAGGCATGGCCAAGCTACGGAAGTCCTGCCCGGGCTTCGGCGTATCCGCTCCACTGCGGGGGGAGGCAGGAAGGAGAGAAAATAGCAAACAAATGAGCCCATAGCCCTTGAGAGAAACCTGTCTGCTCCAGGAGAGCGCGTTCAGCCCCGGAGCACAGCGCCTCTCACTATACAAAAGAAATAGAGGAAAGAAAACCCCGCCAGTCCTTCCGTTACCATGTTCTACTAGGGAAAAATGGGAGGAAACAGATGTCAGGCTCCACAGTGTCAGGAAATGCTCTCTTTCAAGCGGGTACAGCTACCTCTGTGTATTTAGGTCAAGTAAGCGGCTGGAGAAGCGTCACTTCTCCTCCTTGTTGCTTAGGGCTCAGCAGAGGCTGCCTCAGCCTCCCCAGTGCCACACGGAGGGAATGGCCACGAGATGTGGCCTGGCACTCCTGGAGGCCCCTGTGAGAGAGCCACCAGGCTGGGGAGGGCTGCAGTGCTCCAGCCTCTGCTGACACACGACATCAGGTCCGCAGGCCAAGGTGGACTCCTGGCTGCTCTGCTTTGGCAATGCACATAGGTAATTTTTAGATGAAGGTGGAAGGAACATGGGCAAGAGATGTAGGTAAAACATCTGCTAAAGGGATCTACAGGCCCCCAAGCAAGCACTGTTCCAGCTTTCCGGTGCTGGCTCCCCAAGGAGGGCTGAGCAAGTGCCCATAGGAAGTGACCACAGAATTTAACCATGATTTTACATGGTCTGCAAAACACGTTACACAGGAAGTGAAAATCTCCTCTTAGCAACAGGAGGTGGCCAGACAGACAGGAGATCAGCTTGGATCCCGCTGCGCCAGGAGGGGACAGGAGTTACTCAAGCACTCAGTAACAACTCGGCAGCACAAGTCAACCTCAGACAACAGTCCATCATTGATGGCCACCTACCAGAAGACTTGACTCCTCTCTTACACCCACCACTATGACAGTGGCACTGTTGATCATTGCCACAGGCCATCAGAAAAACGCCTGCAGAGCAAACAGTATCCTGACACAACTCAGTCCACCCACCAGCACCACTCGTGCTTGATACCCTTCCCCTTGGGAGGATCCATTCAAGAAAGGCAAAAAGAGCTCTGTACTGACAGAAAGCAACTCCAACTGCACAAATAGCACGCGTTTCCCACCACCCGCATTGCACACTATATTCCCAAGCATTTGTTACAACAGAATTTTCAGTGTTTTGCCCATAAAATACAGCATTTGTGTTCCAAAACTGTATGCACAGCCAGTTGCACTCTGAAGAGCTAGAGCTACAACAGCACGTATCTTCCCAGCACAGTTTTCATTAGTTTAAGCCAAAGCTTTTACAGCACTAGCACTGAATTTGTGTTTCTGTTAATTCAATATTCCCTGGGCAGATGGATGGATGGATGCACAGACAGATCGCGCCGCCAGTGTATTCATGAAGACAGAACTTCAAACTTCAGTTTGAGTAGATCAGTTCACTCATGTATAATTTAAACATTACTTCCTTCCCATTTCAGGGAGCTTTAAAGTCTGTGCAATGGCTAAACACAATGAAATTAGATCAGGCGACTCATTTCGCCTACAGCCAGGAGACACAGCGTTGTTTAACTGCATCTGTCAGATAAACTGGACAGGGGCTTTTGCTGCCAAGGATGGGACCAGCTCACTTCAGACATAAGCAGCTCCACAATCAGAGTTCTATGGGCATGATTAATTGGTGTGGTGCTGAGAGAGGTCCTAGGCCTTGCTTGTTATCTGCACTTGGCCCCACACCATGCTGGGCAGCTCTTTGCCCACTGAGCCCTAAAATCTTCTGGCAAACACTTCATTCATCTCCCCAGTCTCAGCGCTGAAAACTGAATCATGATCCAAACCATCATGCAGAGCCAAGCAGGAGAAACTCAAGAAACAAAACACAGAGGCATAAACAACCCTGTTCATTGAAATCAAAAGCTGGGAAGGGCTTAACAGATTATTTTCAATCAAGTCTAAATGTCAGGACAAGACCTTGCTCAGAGGCCAGAGCAATGCTTTGATACCTTCTTCTAACTGTGTTTTTCCAGACCAGCACAGTTGGTGCATGAAATGCCTCACCCTTGTCCACTGCATTGCCATTGTGCCCATGAAGGCATCATCACCTGCAGACTAGCTGGCACTTATGTAAGCCTCTCCCTGCAATTCCAAATATTTTTTCTACACAGAAAACAAGAGTACCCAATAGATCTGAAAAGACTTTTTTTTCCCTGCTGACTTCCAGGATGCAGAGGAGCCCAGAAATAAAATGAGGGAGCCATAAAAAGCAGTTATGTTCCAGCACAAAGCTGGGCTTTGATGTGCACCAGCTGTTTCCCCCCAGATCTTCTCACTGACTGTGACCACCATAATACAGAAATGCCTGCAGTTTCACATAGGTCACTTAGGCTATTCTGTAGTCACCTGAAAGTAGTTAATTAGACCTAGAAAAAAAATTATTATCATGTAGTCAACGTTGTAGGTACTCTCAGACCATGGCGATGAACTGGTATACAACCGCGTAGGCAGATTTGGAGGTCTGTGCCGGCGAAGATGCCATCACAGTTGCATGAATGACATCAAGCCACTGGCTGCCACACTTTGCTTGGATGTTAGGAGGTAAGGATTTCACAAGTCTTGTCACATGATCAAGTTAATCAATTTAGGATTATGGATTTTCCAAAAATGGAAACAAGTGGCAGACAACTGCCCAGGCACCCACTGACTCATAGGTCTACCCTGAGCCACAGCCTCTCCTCAGAAGCAAGCAGAAATTCCTTGGGAACTTTACAGCTGTAACATCCCTCTGCAGAGACACCCTTAAAATCACTTTGCTTTTCCAAAATCTTAAAGCCAAAACGCTCGGCCATCTGCAGTCTTCACTAAGAGCCCAAATCAGCAACCAGCCTTTAATTGTTTATACCTCAAGACAAAGATAGTGTCTAAATAATTGTCTATTGTATCCTAAAGACAGCACAGGAAAACTCTTCCCCTAGCTGGGAGCCTATGGGTCACACATGCTTCTGCCATAACCTCTGCTATAAATAACCTGCTGTTGAGCAAAGGTTTGTGCTCCTTGCACAGCAGCACAGGGCAGCCTCTGAGCTCCTATCAGCTCGAGCCATGAGCCGTCCCCAGGGAGTGTATATCCTACCCTATTGTTCCTGCTAAAAGGTTTGAAAGAATTATTTTTTCCTTGCTCCTTTTGTTTGTGGAGTTTATTTATATTTCCTCTCTGACATGGAATTACTACTGGAAGAACCGCCAGCACTGTGACGAAGCGCGGAGGGTTGCATTTGCCGAGGCATTGCCATAGATACGGCGCTTGCAATCCGCACTTCTGCGTCACATCCAGCTCCAATGGGGAACGGAGTGCCGAGTACTAAGGCCGGTCCCAAGTTCCCATGGAGAGATTGCCCGGACTCACAGCAATTGCCCTCACCCAGGCATCTGCAAGAATCATTTCAGCATGCAGTTACGCAGCAGCTCCATCATGTTGCCCTGGCGACACCGAAGAGCATCAAGCACATTCCTAGCTGCCCCCTCTAAGTCCTGTTTCTTCTTCCAGACAGCTGTCAAGTGACTTATTCTTTTTAGACTGGGATTTCCCCTAGATTTTCCCTGCCGCACACCTCTTTTCTTCATAATGCCTTGAACAGCATGCCCAACTTCATGGGGAAAATGCCACCATCAACCCATCAAAACAAAGACAGCATTGCATTGCAAGGACACAGCCCTCTCGGGGGACACACTTGCAAAACTCTTCTCCACTGGCTCCTTCATCACCTTGCCACTCAGCTCCAATGCTATCAGGTGAAACGCAATGTATCTAGCATTGCTTTGACAAAGTTTATCATCCACCACTACCATTAACAAATAGACCAGGAGCTTCTGTGCTCCCAGGAACCATAGCTTCCTGTAGGTTTCCTTAGCAAATGGACCCAAAGAATCCCCAGGTGTGAGAGAAGAACTGGGAAAGCATTGAACTGGAATGGGTGCCTGCTCCCAGCTTTCCTGCAGGTGACACCTGAGCTGCGAGGAGTCAGGTGGCTGCATAGTCTCAGTTTATAGCACAGCACTTGAAGGCAAAAGGGAACCAAGGACACTGCCTTTAAAACAAAGACGACAAAACTGCTTGGCTGGGCCACTGATTTGCTGCAAATTCCCTGGGCACCACATTAGGGAAGATCTCCATTCATCAAACAGAGCCCTTAAATTAAAAGTTGTGGGGTAGCCTGACCAAGATGGGCCAAATGGTGGACATTTTAAGACTGAAGCTCAGGGCATCAGATTTACAAGCTCTGTTTCCTCAATTATCAATTTACTTAATTAGAAGCAAACTTTCACACTGTCTTTGGAGACCATCTACAAAATTATAAAGTGCTGAGAAGTTTGTTGTCCCAAACTTGTCCAGGGCAACAGCTTGCATACCAGGCACTGCTACACTCAGGCAGAGCAGCCAGAAAGAGGTGGCTGCTCTTGCACAAAATTGCCTTCAGACACATGAAAAACATGATCCTGTGTTTCCTGAGGAATATCATCACTGCAGGGTCCCTGCCCTCTGCAACTGGCTCCTTCCACACGAAGACCACAGTGAGTTTTTGAACTTAGAGTGTGACATCTAATCTGATACTCAGTTCAAGGTCATGAGGGCAGAAGGTCCCACGTCTCTCTCAACCCTGCAGAAGCCATGAGGTCCCTCCTAGACTTACAGGCATCCTTCTCTTGCCTCGCACCCCCACCCACGAGGGAATGGCTTGCCCACCTGCCTCAACATCCTGTCAAAAATCCTCATTCACATCCAGCATCATCAAGCCCCGATGCCCATAACATTGTGGTAATTCTCGGCGGGCATTTTCACAGGTGCCTGTTTTTGGTGGCAATGTCATTGGCGTAGGTGTTCCCCCATGCTCATGAAGCTGGGTGACCTTGCGCAGTTCAGTCAGTGCAGGGTCACCACACGGGTGCTATGCCCCAAGGAACTGCTGCCCTTTGATGCATGTCCGACGTGCCAACCCAGAGCTGACACCGAGCTGAGCAAGCAGCTTCGTGGCTTCCCGCAGGGC
Source organism: Tinamus guttatus (assembly GCF_000705375.1). The sequence continues at coordinate 746,963 of NW_010580230.1, forward strand.
CCCAAGGACAGATCCCACATGGACAGCTGCACCTTATTGCAAATGGGGCCTTTACCTGCAAAAGGGGCCCGTCAGCTCATATCGCTTATAAAGCTCCACTCGTACCAGCCACGCTCAGCTGGCTGGCCGACAGCAGCAGGAGCTACGTCTGAGCATAGAGAAACAACATCACATTCGATTAGCATCACCAGCGGATGCTTTTTCATCCCTGTGCTGTCCGGGGCCCTTCCGTGCACTCCCAGCTGCTCCGATGGGAGTCGTGGACAGCACCTCTGCCTTCCCACGCTGCCATTCGTCCGGGTCAGTCTGTGTATCCGAGGGACCTCAACACCTCACACTTTGGCATGGATGTGGGCAAGGTTTTCCCTTTGATCCCCAGAGCACCATACCGCATCTGCCCCATACCCTGGCCAAACCGATTCCTCACTGATGCTCTCCCCATTCACCTCCCAGGACAAGGACTATAGTTTAAGGGGCCCTTTTTCATGGCAAAAGCTGAAGTTCTGCACACTCACATCTTCACCCCTGCTTTGAAGGCCTCAGCTTTGGGAACACATGCAGGTCACCTGGGGGTTCTGCAGGAACATACATGATGTGGATATATGACCACCATTGACTACTGGGGGGAAAGAAAAAGTTATACCCAATACGCCAACCAAAATTCCCTTCAGGGCACAGCGTCCACCCAACAATGATGGGTGCTGATGAGCAGGGTTGTGCGTCAGCCTTGCAACTACAGCAACACACCTACTGCTTGGGAAACCAGGGAGATGTTTCTGCTGGCACACACCCACCAAGGCACACTGCCTTGCGCTCTCTTGATGATAAGGTTCAAATCCTGCTTGGCCAGTGCCAGGGTTGGGGCAACTCCCCTGGGCTCCCGACTTGCCTATGCACGCACGCAGGGCAGGCCCAGCTCCAGGTCATTAGCGCTGCCAGGGTGCTCGCAGCTCTTCCCAAAACCTGCCCAAGTTTTCCAGTTGCTACTGGAGTGCAGTGGCTGAAATCCCTGCTCATTGTTGAAGCAAAAATCACTTGGACTTACAGACTGTGCGCTTAACGTTTGTAATGTGCTGTCGTGATGCTTTTCCTTCCTGTAGCAAAAGGAACGGGTTCTCTCCCATGCGCGCATCATTCCCTTAAAATAAAAATCCTATGAGGGGTCTATCCCTCCTGTCCATCCCAATAGAGAAGAGGAACTTAACACCCAACCAGTTCAACGTTATAACAACACAGACTATGAAACAACTGTGCTGACATCAGGATAAAGATGATGATTATTTCCCACGCGGTTAGCGGGCCCAGGTGCACCTTCCCACAGCAGTGGTGATGCATCCTTCACATTAGTGGCATGGGAAAAAGGACACTCTTCCTCCCTCACAAAGGGGACGAGATGTGCTTAATAGGATGGAGGTCTCCAGCAGGACTCAGAGGCAAAATCTGGTTCTCAAAGAAGCCCGAGGTATCTTCATACCCAGTGGGTGCCAGGCTTTACCCCTAATGTCTGGAACCGCACACAAACCAGAGCGACAGGCACAAGAGCTCCACATGCACATGGGCGCTCCCAGACCAGCCCCAATTTCACAACCACCTGCAGCAAGAAAATCGAGAAAGCCAACGCCGTCAGCACAACCCATGTAACCTCCCGCCACCCTCCATCGCCCTGTCTCCCAAGGAGCTGCCCCACGCACGCCCAGGCGTTGGCCCCCATGGCAGCTGCGTGATGGCACGGATGCAGCAACGCACCCTGGCCAAGCTCAAGGCCCTGAGGTGGGAAGCAAGGGGAAGCACCTGCAAACCCAGTTAAACATAGCCTTTCTGATCCTCATGCCAAAGGCTTACACCCACATGTGGTTTGTTGTGAACCCTGAAAGAAGGCAGTGTAAAACTTTCCCCCAATGTGGGGAAAAGCCACTCATCCCATCCCAGACTCCTGCTTCCTACACCCTAGAGCCTAGGTCACACGCTGAATGTGAAGCTCTGGCCTATCGCTACAGCAACATGGCTGCATCACCTCCAGGTCACATCCAGCCCTCATTTATCCCACCTGCACCATAGTCTGCCCATACCCTCTGGAAACAGCAGGTCAAGCAGCAGAGGGCCAAAGCCCCATTTGTTACCCACACCAGGCTCCAAAGCACATTTCCTCAGCAGACTCTCTGCTGAAGAGCTTGTCCCAGCTTGCTACTTCTTTAGAAATTCACCCGTGAGTCCTGGGAGACGTTCAGTGCCTGCCCCTCCCTGAGAGGCCTAACCCCAGCTCTTACATGGCCACATCCTGACCATCCTGACCATCACAGCAGGCACACTGCATCTTCTGCAATATAAATAAATAAATAAAATAAAAAATCAGATTTCCCTCTTATGTGCTCAAATGTGGACTTAGCTGCCTAAATATGAAACAGCAAGTATCACATCTCTGGGCAGATCCACAGCAGAGCTGCCCTGCTGCATCCTCCAGTACTGCTGTTTCCCAGAAGAGACCTCTCAGCACTTTCGGCTCTTACTAAACATGTTTGTGCTCTAGGTGGAAATGAAGGGAACCTTTCCAGCAATCAAAGCAAGGTGGCTGGACTATTTATCACTAGAATAGCTCAAGTCTGAAACCGTATGGATATACTGCCAATTCTTACTAGAGACAGCGTAAGTGGCATTGCCCTATTGCTTTATGGATGCAAACCCCATGAATTAGGAGCAAAAAACACGGGGCTTGTATCCAAGGACTTCCACGCTCCTCACGTTTGGTTCCAGTTTAGTTTTAGTTCATTCACTCAGAGAGATTGAGAAAAAACAAGCAGAAGTGTTTTCAAGATCTGTCTGTGTTGACACTAAAATATTTAAGGCTTGGCCTTAAAACCATCCTCAGCAGTATTGGAAAGCCAAAAATGGCAGCATTGTCTCACCGAGGGAAATGAGACAGAGCTGAAGAAGCTGCCCAAGCTGATGCTGTGGTTTCAGAGGCAGTTGAAGGCAATATAAGTCAGCAAAGCCACTAATGAAAGCGGCCTTGCTCTTTGCTCCTCATCATCTCCATGCCCAATGCCTTATTCCTCCCACCAACACACAGCTGTGCAGTTACACATGAAACAGGTGGAAGATGCAACCAGGATTAAAGCAAATTTAGCAGTGCATATCACTCTCTGAACACCTGATGCCTCTTCATCTCACAGAAGTCAAAATGACTGATAGGGACCTGCTCGACCTGGTAAGAGCAGCTCCAACTCCCATCAAAAAGGAGCTGGATACACTAGAGAATGTAGAATACTCCTCCAGGCTGTAGAGCTTCCCAATGCTTATTCCCTAATTCTGCAGAAAAGATAAACATGCAGGAAAAGGAGCATGTCCAACCTTTCGAGGAGTACAAGAGATATACACAGTGCGAGCACCCTACATACTTGTGGAATTGACCACAAGCAAAAGGCAGCACCATCAGCCCAGCATCCAGGCCATGTCTGTGGTGAGGACACCATGTGGGGCCTACTCAGTGGCAGAAGACAAAACTAGCAACAAAAAACACTGAAGGACTGAGCTTCAGCTGGAGAAGGACTTGTGGCTCTCCCCCAACCGCATCTGAGTTGGCAGGGAAGAGTGGCATCGCCTCCCTGGGACCTCGTTGAGGATTACCAAGATCCAGCACCCACCAGACACTTGACTCGCTGCCATGTTGATACCTCTTCATGCCCTGATGACCTTAAAAGCCAAAGTCTTTGGCCCCCAACGTCTCTTTTCTTCAGCAATTCAACTTTATGGGATGTGCTGCTCAAAGGAGACCAAGCCTTTTGGAGACCCTACAGGGACTATACTGGCATGTTCTTTCAACACCCCTGTTCTTACAAAGCCTGATGCACACCACATCCTAGGTTTCATGCTGTGGATTTTCTTTGCACATCACTGCCTCTCTGCCTAAATATAGTCCATCTTATCCATAGGCAGCAGGAAACGGTTCCTCTGGGGCCAGCCAGACCCTACCTTTGTGGCTGAGAAAACACAGTGTGCTGGAGAAAGCAGGACAGTGGTAGCAAATAGAGGATCTTCCGTGGGAACCCAAGATCCATGTGTCTGGGATCCAAGCAAAACTCATCTACAGTTCATCTTGGACTGAAGCCCACCAGAAAAGAAGCTCCTGTCTATAGCAGTGCTTAGATAAAAAATGGCCAACCCCACCAATGAGCGACAAAGAACGCAGGCAGGGAGGAAGCGCTGCCATGAGAGACACCCGCAGCCAGACCAAAACCGGACAAACCGGCAAGTTTATTCTCTGATCCAGCTAAAACAGCAGGGAATAATCTGAGATCCTAGGAGAGGAGGAGGAAGCAGGGCAAGAGCAAGGGAAAGCATTCAAATAAGACAGAAAAGAAAGCAGGTACCAGCTGGCTCCCACTGAGGGAGGTTTAAGGGTGGTAGAAAGTTATCCTGGGAACTGCGAAGCCCACACTGGCCCTGCAGAAGCCACTGGCCCTGCCTCTTATCACTGAGGCCTGGAGAAGTAATAACAGGAAGAAATTGTTTTGGCGGGACTTACACCATGTAAAGTAAACTCCTTGGCTGCTGCCGGTTAAGATCCTACAGGAAAGCCCATGTGTGCCACCGTCGGCACAGAGGTGCAAGCGAGAGCCAGTGCAAAAACCACACTAATACATTGAACCAGAAGCCACACAGCCTAGAAATGACTGTGGATTAGTAATTACCACACCAAACCTTTGGCAACATCTGGATGCGGCTTTCGCTCACAAGTATTTCACCACCCTGCTCAGCCCTCATGAAAGAACCACGCCGAAGTGATTTGGCAGGCTTGGATCCCGGCGTGCACCTGCGTTAACACCACCACTCACGAGAAGGAACCTGCCACCGATTGCACGTTGGTGCAAGAGGCAGGTTTTGAAAGTGCTCCACTGTGCGTTCCAGTCAGGCTCAGTGGTCTGCAGCATCTCCAGGAGATGCTACTGATGGAGCCTTTGTGACATGTGGTAGGGGATCACCCTGACACCCAGCATGGACCAAAATGCTCCTTGAGGGAGCAAGAAGCCAATCTGCTCGCTGCTCGTGTTTCCTCTGACCCTTCAAAGATATGCTCTTCTCTTAATCAAGATCTTTCTACCTCTTCTTGCTGCATTTTTCAGCAAACACATTGTTCATTTTTCCAAAATCACTTTGAAAGGAGAGCAGAAGCTATTTCTAATGTGTTTTGGTCCTAATGCTCATTACTTGCTTAAAACTACTGCTATTAAAAGACAGAAAATACCAGGGTCTTCTCTTGTGCCAGAAGCTTCTGCCCTTTCACTGTCTGCCAGTCCCCTGGGAAGTCCTTGCATAGACATGCAAAAAGCTGAGCCCTGTTTTCAAGATGGAAAAGGCCACAAAACAGGTGACAGCAGCGGAACCTGATTCAGCCACAATCCCAGGTAACTGTGGATGCTTCAGGACCTCAGGCGAGGTCTCCTGGAGCTAACTCACTTGGACACATCTAATCCCTTGCTGATGGATTCAGTAAGTGTCTTGCGAGCACTTTGAATGTTTGCAAAACATATCAGCTGTTTAGGGAGCCAGCGTTTGAGGCCTTGGCTCCAGAGTTAGGCAGATACACAATGAATAGATGAGCTTTTGAGGAACAACTTGGCTCTGGGCAGCTAGATTTCCCAACAGGAGACAGGCAACCAGGAGCAGAAGGTTTTCACTCCCTTTCTTCCATCAGTTGACCTAACTTCTCTTAGCTTCTCTACTCCCCGAGCAGCAGCTGCAGTGCCCTCATTCAAGGTTGCTAATGCACAATCCAGTGCATTGCTCTCCACCCCCAGTGCCAGAGACACCACAGGATACACCGCAACTCCCCTACCAAAACACCCAGCTGCATCTAAGGAGGACACACTGGCATGTTCAGAGACAAAGAGGAGAGCTTGGTCCTGAGGCTGGACAAGGCCTCTGTGGCCAGGTTGGGACTGAGGAAGTGAGGATGGACACGTATACACGCAGAGGATGTTTGGAGAACGTGTGCTCTCAGAGACCTCAGGCAGGCTGAAATCAGTGGTGGTTTGCATTAACCTGATCCAGCTGGGATGTGGGTAAGCAACAGGCAACTCAGTACCCTGCTCAGCAGAAGGAAGATGAAGTCCTGGGGTCAAAGGAGACCATATACAGGTAATGTATTTTCAGGGCAATATATGGTCCAGGGCAGCAAGACCCTCTTTTCAGACAGAAAGAGAAGAGACACTGTGGATGATAAGATCAGAGCAACATGAAACTCCTGGAGCTCAACTACATGACTTAAGGTGTTTCTTGGAAGCGATTGGATACTTGTCTTTTGAAACGGCTTAACTAAAAGCTCCGCTGCCACTCAGCAGTTTTTCATTTCTAATGAATGCGTGATGATGGCCTACAGGCCACTGGTGCCACCATGCACAGCTCCAAAATCCATTTTGTGTTTTGCAACGTGCAGCTGAACACCAGTTTTGGCGCACTATGAAAGCCAGTGCCCAGGCAAAGTCAAGGTTTGTCACAGAGGCTGTGGTTCTCCAACGTGCATTGCTGTCTGTTTAATTATCAAGCCAAGACGATGTTGCTGACCTCACAGCACTGAATTCTCCACAACATTTGTAAAATGTCCCTTTATGGCAAATTTTAATAGAAGTCTATAGATCACATACAGTAGAAGAAGAAATCTATAATAAGTCCATAATTTACCGGAGAAATTGTAACAAAGGCACGTTAGCCTTAACCATTCACACCTACATGCATTTTCTGACCCTTTCTGGTCCAACAATATATCACATCCCCAAAATGAATCCTTACCCAAATCAGTACCAGGTGAGCCACGGCTCACAGAGGAACCCCAGCTCCTGAGGACCAAGTCTCAGGAGATGCCAAGCCACATTCCACAGCAATAAACCTGCTCAAAAACACAGGAACAAGCAGCCCACTAAACGTTTTTACTCCCTCCTTCTCTTTTTTTAATCTGCGTCATTTATGGCAGAGTCAGTAATTTTTATTAAATCACCTAATAATACTGGAGGAAGAAAAAAAAAAATCAAGACAGCCTCTAAGGTTGCAAGACCTTTTGTGAGACCTACGGGCAATGTAAACAACATCCAGCTAAACACAGGGAGGAAGAATCGCTCCAGGTGTAACCAGGCTGCCGCAATTAGTTCAGTGGTTTTCAGCTGCTGCTGCTGCTCAGATCCCCAGGATTTCAGAGACTACGGCCAAGAGGCCTGGAGAAGATCACCCCAAGAGCAAACCAGGTCTCCCACTGAAGTTTCTTCCAGCATCAGCTGCTGTTTCCCAGGACCCCACAAGGTGGAAGGAATTAAAGCCCATAGAATAGAATGGTTGAGTACAACTGGAGCTCTGGAGGCCAAGAGGTGAGAGCAGGAGGAGCAACCAGACAGAGTTATTGTCTGCACCAGATAGGGGATGAAGTGGAGGTGAAGCAATGACAATACTGCAACCAGCTAGAAAATCAGTGTATTGCACCTGGGATTTGCAGTAGCCGGCAGCACAGGCTTTCTGGTGGTCGGCAATCCACCCCCGGCTCCCGGGAGCAGGCAAAGCGGCCGCGCTTCCGCCGTTCACACGCCTACGTGCGCACGGTCTTCCCTCCGCACGTGCGCCTGCGTCACCCGGGCAGCCAGACCTTCCCCAAGGATGCAGCAGGTGACAGGTCCTGTTCCTCACTGCACAGTCCCCCCCCAGAGAGGACCTCGGGTTCCCTCCTCAGCCCATGTGGTCACTCACCCTTTGCTTTAACCACCACAAATTAAATGAACTAATTGCACCTGCACACACAGATAAAGCAGCGGGCTGGGGCAGCAGAAATGGGGCGTTCCCAGCCTGTATCAAGTCTTTGTCTCATCAGGGAGCAGAACCTGCTCTCATCAGCACTCCTGGGGCCTCCACACGTGAGCAGGAGTGACCATTGCACCTCCTGGTCTCTAGTCCCAGAACAGGACAAGTCCGTTTTGGCACGCTCACTTTTAACTCCTCCGCTCAGCCCCAACACCATGCCAGAAGTGACTGGCAGCGCATAAATACTTTGTTGAAACAGTTACAGCACGTTTGGACCAATTCCCTAGATGCCACTTTAGTAACCCCTAACCTCCATGCACCATTTCTGCGCTGTAGAGTTAAAACAAGGCGGGTGCCAACTTTCTCCCTGAACCAAGCGGGTTCAGCAAGCCATCAGTACCGCAAGGAAAGCGTTGCTGCTTGTCCTAGGAGCAAGTTGCAGCGGGGAGCAGGGTGGTTATATGAGCTATTAATCACAGCATTCGGGAAGAGCTCATCTGTTACAGGCCAAGGTGTAAAGCGAAAGCGCGGAGGAGGAGACGAACATGGCATCCAGCAGCACCCCTCCAGCCACATCCTGTAAACACATGAGTAAGTCTGCACCGAGCTTCCCCCGGCTGCCCAAATCCATAAGAAGTGAACCATCCAAGCCCCAAAACACTCATTACAGCCAAGGGAAATACTCTCCCAAACTTAAACACACTTTGAATCAGCCTGGGTGAGTAATGACCTAATTCGCAGGCAGTTCATGTGAACAAGTGTCAGGCACAAGCTGTTGAAATCAGATACAGCCACACAGAGAGAAATCAAAACAGGCTCCAGACAGAATTTAGCCCAACACAGTAGCTATCCCGCTTAATATGAAGTTGTTACTTCTTCGACAGCCAGACTCAGTGAGCAGAAAGCTGCGCTTGCATGAGCTTCTACTACACAGCGTCTTACCGAACTTCTATAGACTTTGGCGCTTTGTGTTCACTGCCGATTGAATTTGACTGCAAACATCTCAAGTACTTGGGAACAGGGCAGCGAAAAGGGACCAGGGGGAATCCCTCCTGCAGTTCCCTGCTCACAAGAGCCCCCCATAGAGTTACCAGCCACCAAGAACACCCAGCAAACCCTGTCACCAGACAATATTTTTTACCCTGACGCTGCAAAAGTCACAGTGCTGGTAGCAGCAAGCTGAGCGCCCCCCACCCTGTGGCCCTCTTACCTTAGCACACGGCCTCGGAGCAGCTCATGAAGGAAATCCCGGTGGAAAAAAAAATAAAAAATGAAAAAAAAAAAGTGTCTTGAAGTTGCAAAGTTTTAAAAATAATAAAAATAATAAAGCGCCCAATGGTGCAAGTTCCCGGGAGCACCAAGCCGCGGAGGGGAAGCGGCGCTTGGTGCCGGGGCTCGGCCCCCTCCGCGCCCGCCCGCGCTAGGGCCGCGGCGCCGGGA